>VWYP01015577.1:0-28944 GCA_013400435.1 Pycnonotus jocosus
AAAAAACCAAATGGGCAAAAACCACAGGACAACAAGTATCTCTGTGGCCATGGAGACTAAATCGCCCTACTAGGAGGAAGCAACTGTCCCCTTCCTCAGCTCCCACAGGAAATTCCAGGCTGGCTCTAACCCATTTCAATACTCCCAGAGCTGAGGGAGGAGAGGGGGAGGGAGGCAGTGACAACACTGGACACAAAACAAAAATGGTTATGGGATAAAAACCCATCCCCAAGACAATCTGCTACGTAATATCTATTAATGTCTATATTTATTCTATAAAATCAACAAGCAGAGGGACTATTTTGGTAAGTTTATCAAGTAACATTGCTGCTTATATTGTGTAGGAGAAGGGAATACAGGTGACCTCACCCCTGATAAGTTTCAGCTGTGTTAATTACCCAATACAGCCTCACCCCTGCAAGAGTCATAGCTATATCCAGTAAGGATCAGTGGGATAAAAGAGGGCATTAGCTGGTAAGGGAAGGATCATCATGGAGGAGGAACCTTGAGGAGCATGAAGGGGAGAATGATGAAGCAGGATGCTGGGGCAAGAGAATCTCTGCTGTGAAGTCAGTCTGAGTCTGTAGTCAGAGCCTGTTGTTGGAACCTACAATTATAGTCTAGCTGGGTAAAATCCTGCAGTCACAGTCTGCACACTGATCCCTGCAGTCAGAGTTCAGCAGGGAATAACCAGCAGGCAGAGGCTGCAGGGGAAACCTCCAGCAGGAGCTGCTGCAGCCAGAGTCAGTGAATGGTTGGAGTTGAGATAACCAAGCTGTAAAGAGGAATAAACCAGGACCCTTTTTATGCTGTTTCTAACAAGGAATCTGTGCCTTGGCTCATTTCTACCATCTAACAAGAGGGCTGCTGCAACAATACTGGACATACTAGAATAAGAAAAAACATTTGAAAATAAAAATAATCCACTCTTGTTAAATATACACACTCAAACCCACTCTTCTAATGTCATTTGGCTCACAGGCTTTTAATCCAGTCTGTTATTCTGAATGCTGAGTCTCGTAGCAGTTGCTGGCTTAATGACACCGCTTAATTTGAAGTGCTTTGAGGTTATCATGTGTCGCACAGTTGGTGTCAGAAGGATTTGAGTCAAAAGGGCAGGTGTAGAAATAGCAGGGCCAGGCTTGTGCAGGTTTACATCTCAGCTTTATTTTGTGAATGATTTCCTACATAACCCAAAAACAAGGACCAGATGACCCAGTAGTTAGTCTTTCCTGAGTGTTTTCATTTCCTTTTTGTTCCTAATGGTAAGAGAATTGACTTATGTCAGCACATAATAACATTATTATGTGCTGACATAAGTCAATTCTCTTACCATTGCCATTAAAAAACAAAAACAAAACACACAAAAAACCCCCCAAAAAACTACACTCAGGAAAACCTTTCAGATCTACATCTCTATTGTCCCTCAACCTGTTCAGCTTCATTCTCTGCCAAGTACCAAAGCCTTTTGACCTCATCTCTGAGTCTGTTGCCACACTACTGTCATTTCCCATCAAGTAGTTGTTCCTAATAAATGCCCTGCTGGTTATCCTGTTTCTATCCTGATCATCCTAATTAATCACCTGTTCATTACTTAGAAGCCACAGCCAGTTAAAACAACAAGATGAAGGATCTTATTCACACTAACAGGGCTTAATAATTAATTACACCCTATTACAATCAAGATACATAAATACAGATTTTTTTTTTTTTGCATGTTCCACTGTATGCACAACCTTACACTTGGAGATTGTTTTTTGGAGGGAGACTTTATCTTTTTTCCTGAGATGAAAATAGCAATTACTTGCAACAAGGCAAATTTGGGAGTTGTGAAGGATTTTGGAAATAGGATATGTGGAGACAGACTGTGAGATTCAAATGACATGTTGACCCTCTGAATTAGTCTAGAAAGAAGAGCTGTGTCTCCCAGTAGTAGAGCTCAGAAACATTTTTGCACAAATGATGACAATTAGAAAAGCTTTTATTTTGATCAGTTCAGACACCTGCCCAGGTGTTCTGTTTTTAAAAAGAAATTTGCAGACAAAATTTCTGTAATATTTGGCTGATTGTTTGGAAGGACGTACACACTGCTAGAGAGCAGAAAGGGTTAGGGTTGCATTTTGACCGTGGCAAACACAGATCCTTTTTGGTCTCTGGAATAAGGGATATCTGCTAAAAAATAGTGAAATTCTGATTGAAATCTTGTTCTCCTGGGACACCGCCTTTGCATCCTTTTGTGAGCATTTTGAAGGCTCTTTATTGAGTGCAAGAAGATGGTTTCTTCTGAGATAGCAACAGTTCTGACTTCTCTGAATGTACACCTCCTCCCTCTCCATCCTTGGGCTGTCAGTTAAGATGTTGGTTTTATTCTCTAATGTATTCAAATAATCCTGACAGACCTGGCTGGACATTTGCACTTTAACTTGATTGACATTTGATGTGTGGGACTGGAGAAAGCTTCACAGATTGGTTGGATGATAAAATTCCTCAGTAGAGTGGCAAGTGTTGATTAAAGCATTCCCATTGATTCGGTCTCCTAATGTGAATTATTCTCAAATAAAAAAGAAAATGTAGCAGGTGGTTCAGAGTGGCATTTGAACCAAAGAAGCTCTATGTTGATACAGTCCACTATAAATATTCAAGTTACTTTTTAAAAGAAAGTGAGAGCATTGGCATGAATAAGTCTTCAGAAATCTAGTTATTTTCAGGATCTTTCTTTTGTTTTACAGTTTTTGTTGAACTCTATCAGCATTGCCTCTGAGCCCCTTAAAAGGTTGACAAAGCATGTCTTTATTTGGCAGGTTTTGCCTTTATTTTTCCCCACGGATTTTCTTGTGGTTACTCTTGCCTTCTTCACTCTAGAAAGAAATTCATCTTAGCACTTGAAAACTCCTGTTTTCCTCAGAATCCTGTGTTTGAATTTCAAATTCAGATGAACAAACATGATGACATGACACATGACATGTCCTGTATTAAGTGCTCTCAGGATCAGTCTACCACCTGGTACCCAGCGAAGCTTCAAGGCTTGTTCTGCTTTGCAGGAACTGCCCTTATTTACTGATTGCTAAGGGCTCTTCATGCTCTGAGCTGTATGTAGTTCTAGAAAGAAGTGTAAATTCCCATCTAGTAGAAATTTATAAGGGCAGTGTTCAGTTTGGCCCTTTTTTTTTTTTTTTTTTAATAATGCTCTTTCATTAAAATTAAGAAAGCGAGATAGAATTTAATTACCCACATGCAGATCTCCATTTTGGAATTTTTGCTGATGTTTTGAGCTGTCCTGCCACCTTCCCAATCCGTGGCTCTTCGGGGTTTTTTGTGCTGAAGTATGGTAGAATAACCAAGAGGGCAGCAGAGGATATTCCTGTGTTTCCTGGGCTCCATGCAAAGTCAATGATTCCCTCCCTTTTTGCCTTTTGAATGAACAGAATATTCTTACAGTTATAGAATATCCTGAGTTGAAGGGACCCACAAGAATCATTGAGTCCAACTACCCCTTAAATCTGCAAGTTCCTTTTTCACATCCTAACTACTTTCAGACCTCCTGTTTTGAAATTTTCAGCATTTTGGTTCTAGATATGTGTAATTGTGGAAGGGTACGAGATAAAAAGAGAGAATCCGGCTCTTAGAGCCAAGTCCTTCGTGAGAGCTGGGCATCTGATTGTCAAGAGCTGTTTAAAACTCCAGCAACATAAAGAGTAGATGATTGTGTGGCATATATGTGACAGCAGGAGAGACCCTGGGAGTTTTTGAAACACTTAAGCAATTTATAAAACATGTGTACATAGTTTCTTCCTAGTTGTTAATTAGCTAATCACTTTTAAGTAATACCATGATTCTTATTTTCTAATGGCAGCAGCAATAAGGGTCAATCATGTGAGGTCGTATGTCTTCCCAAATTTCCTGGTTACAAGTGGTCAAGGCTTATTTCCAGCACACACAAAATTATATTTTCTGTAGGCTTCTCCTGCACCCAAGCCCTCAGTTAGCCGTGAGGAATCAGGAGGTTTGACAGAAAGTCAAATGACAGAAAGTCACTTTGCCATTATGGTTGAATACATTCAGTAGGCTCAATGAATTGAGTTTTAATTGTCTGTCAGTCGCTGCTTTCCTGGTTAACCAACAACGTTTAAAGGATGTTTTAATTAGGGAACCTACTGCATGAAATGTCTTAATTTAGGAATACCTTTTATGCTTAATTTCCAGCTTGGTGGCCCCCCCCTTTTTATTAACAGACTTTCCCTGCTACCTTGAGGTTTGTCATAGCAAACAAACAGTAATGTCATCATTTATGTTAAGAAGACAGGATATTTTGAAAATATTGCAGAAAATGTTCATAATATTTAAAGTTTAATCAACTGATATTAAACATTGTGTGCTTCAATCCCTATAAGTAAAGGAGATCTCACATTTAATTGGCCTCAATTACTTCTTTTACTCCCTTTCCTACAGCTTGATATTGCCTACTATCTGAAAGGCTGGAATGGATTTTTTTCAACCCAAACATTTCTATCTTGTAAAGCTTTCATTTCCTTAACTTCATACTCAAATTTGTTTCCCTACCTTTCATTTAATTATTAGTTTCAGTCTATATTCATCGGTTGTTGTGTTAAAACAGTGAATGGAGAATTGAGCTGAAAGAAAAAAATCATTTAGTTCAGATTATTTCTCCACAGTTCCATAATGCAGTATAATAAATATTATGTTTACAACTACAAATTAAAACATTATTTGGTTGGGGGTTATGGGTATTGTTTCTAAAGTGCTTGTGAAACAGTTATTTTCGTATGAGCTTTCTGTCCTGTGAAAGTCAGAGAAATTCCAGTCCAGGCTGAGAAACACATATGTATTATAAATGTCATATGAGATGATGCAAAAATTAATTTAAATAACAGAAAGATAAGCATTGAGTACTGAATGGAGTGCTGAGATAAAACATACAGTTGTGGCATCACACATAGTAATATCTGATGCAATGAGACCGTTTCCAAATAATATATGTAATTTATATTTTTTTATTTTTAAAGAAGGCCAGCCTGCATCTCCCACAAAGAGCAAAGAAGAGCAGCCTGAGGACCTGCAGGATGATGCTGAAGGTTGGTGGTCTAACAGTTTCTCAGGGGTGTTAATCATTTCACATTTTGAGTAAAAGTTTGGTTTGGGAAAGGACTGGATAACTCTCAGTTAAGAATGCTCTTTGCACACACTTGGAGGGTTCTTTTTGGTCTAGATAAAGGGATGATAACTCTTCTGAAGTATATTTTATCCTAAGGTAGATTCACAATTACAAACACTATTTTTATGTGATGGGCTACTGATTATTGCTGATGCATCTTAATAAATTGCTGCTGTTTTATTTCTAACCAGTTCTGACTTTATGTAATTAAAAAGCCCAGATGTTATTCACATTGTGCAGGGTTAGCGTCGTAGTCTGGCTGGTAAAGTTGGTCAGGTACCTGCTGCTAAACACAGAGCAATATAATCCTCACTTGCCTTTTTTACAAGACATTTTTTCCTCTTTTCCTTTCTACAATGTTTATGTTTCTAGACCTTACACAGTGTGGTACATCTCTCCCCACTTAGAAGTCACAGGTTCACATAAGTCACACAGAGTCACAGTCACACATAATTACATTATGCCTATAGTGCTGTTCCTCTGAGGATACCTTCCTCCACTTGAGTCTGCTCAGAGAAGCTTGTCCATGTGTATGGACGTAAACGTGGTCTATGTTGTTCTAAAACTGGATCAAAGAGTATTTTCCTAATCTCTATCTCGTTGGAAAAGTTGTTTATAAGATGCTGACATCAAAGACTTCTTTTCAGAGTGTGCAGTTTCACACTGCTTTCTGATAATGTGGAAGAGCAAAACACCCAAATGCTGAAGAAATTCACTTCTGTGAAATAGTTAAATGCATGAACCTTACTCTTTAATCCACAACAGTTCCTTATCATGGTTTTTTTTTGACCTGATATTCCTCAAACAACACATCTAATTCTGCACCTCGACCAGTGGCTCCACAATCTTCAGCATTTTGACCTGGCACTGTGCATTCAGCTCCTAAAATATTCTGACTAGGGCATAGTGTGAGTCACAAAGAGCAGAGAAGTGTTACCATCTATCATTTTAAGTAACTGCTAGTAACGTGCTGTCACTAACATTGTGACTGGTTGTTACAGGCAAGTCATTAAAGCAATAGCTGTCATCACCTGGAAAGGACTCAAGAAATTTCATCACACCTGAGCGTCTTTCCTTTCATGCTGCGCTGAACCCAGATTAAATTAAAATACCAATTTTATGTTTGAATTAGAGAATTCAGCGATGACAAACCACGTGTCCATTTGTATCCACAGTTGGGATCATGGTGACACTTTCAATGTTCCTAAACAGGCAGAACAACAATTATTTCATGATATATTCTTACATGGAGCTTGGCTTAAAGTTTTCATTATATCAGTATCTTGAAAAAAAACCTAAACAAAACTAAAGGAAGAGAGAAAGTATTGTCAAGCTGTAAGGTTTTCCTTTCATTCTAAAGTTAGCTGATGTTGTTTCACTCTTTCTGTGGCTCCCTAGACACAGTTTCCTATTTCTCTGTGCCCTATCCATTTTTCCCAGTGACCTACTGTTCACTTTGTGAAGCACAAATAAATGTGCTGGAAGGGCAAAGCAAACAGTATGGCAATAGAATTATTGCACTACCCCTGAGCTGTAAAATGCCTGAATTCCTTGAATTTGATCCCATACAGGAGATTTTGCTGCTGTAGAATTGAAGTCTCTAAAAGGTAATCACTGCTGCCGGATTTAATATAGCTGGTGGCAGAGCCCCCATCTGGTAGGCAGGAAGCAAACCTGTAATGTTTAGGATTGAAGGTTCAAATTTAGCCTTGAGAGTTGTTGTGATGAAGAAAAGAATTGGTGATTAAAATGTTTGCTGAGGGGCCTGTGGAGAAACATGGATCAGATTTCTTTGGCATTACCTGTGCCTCTGGAAGAGGAGACAAGAAGTTGGGATCCAGACACCGAGTTCCTGTCAAATTGCCAAGTGGCTGGAGTCTCATGTATCACACCTGTGAGCCATTTCCATTGAAGTAAATGGGATTTGCACACATTTGTCTGAGAAGAGGATTTAGTTTCTCCTGGTCTGATTATTAGCTGTTGGTTTTGATGAATTAAAAGAACTTTTAATGGGGTGCCTTGAAGATTATGAAGGTTCTGAATATGTGACATGAACCACAACTGCATGTCTGAATAATTTCATTTAAATGGGGTTTGTCTTCACTTCCAAGAAGCTAGCTTTTTTTTTTTCTTCTTTTTAACAGAAAAACTGAGTAGCTAATGCATATAAACATTCTTGAATAAAACACAACAAAGGCAAATGCAGCCCGAGGTCAACTTGGTTGAATTTCCCTTAGGGTAAAACTAAAGTGCTTTGTGGTTTGGTGTGGTTAAACTTTGGGATAGTTCACTTTAAGTACCCCAAGTTAAAAAAAAAGAGAAAAAGAAAAACCCACCCAAAATTACAAATGGAAAAAGTAAACAAATATTAAAAAAAAATCCCCACAAAACAAATGAAAACCCCCAAAAGCCCAACCCCTACCTTTTATCAAAAAAACAAGTCCAAATCTAACGTAGGATATATTTTCCCCCTGGTTACACGACCAGCTGTAAAATATTTAACAAATATACACTGAGACATGGGAAGAACCCAGTGTATTTTTCCTCTGCTTGGTTGTGAGTGTCCTTTTAGATTGAAGATGGGAGTACAATTTGCAACGACAGCAGCCTCGTGTCTGCCCTCGTGGCAGTCTCTGAAACCTATTCCACTGAGTTCAGCAATATTTCTGCTGTAATATTTTTCTCCAGCTCACCAGGCTGGTTCATTGGCTGGAGGTAATGGAGCAATATCATTTCAGTGCATGGTAAAACCTCCACAGAATATTGGGGAAAGCAAGTTGCTTTATTATTACCCTCTTTGCAATCAAGAAAAGGTGAGTAAGTGGCTGTATGTAAGAAGCTTGTTTTGCAGTAAGCTAAAATAAACACTTGATGTGCTAATGAAAGCCATCTTATATCAAACCACTGAAGTATTAATGGTGTCTGTTATTATTCCATTAGATATATTGTTCTCTGCCTCCAGACTATTGGTAGGGAAAAGTAAGTGTGAACTGCACAGATTCTTATTATAAGCAGATTCTTATGTCAGTGGTTATATTCCATAGATTTTCACTGCAGAGGTATTGTCTGTGAAAATGGATAGACTAGGAAACACCTTTTACTCACAGGTTCCCTGCAGTATTTCAGGTTTGACATGTGCAAACATACCATATAACATTCTTTTTTTTTTTTTTTTTTTTTTTTTTTTTTTCTTTTTTTTTTTTTTCTCCTCCTGCTGCTTTCCTGCATCCTGGGAGACTAAAACCAGCTAGGGATAATTCTGCCTTTCCCCCAGTCAGGTGCATTCATTGATTGAGTGACTGTAAAGTGTCAGGTGAACAAAATATGTTTGGTACTAAACAAAACATGTGCATGTGTTACTTCAGCAGCTTCACAACACAATCTTAAAGTGGTTGCATAGACAAAATGGCAATACTTGTCACAACAAAGCAGGACAAGTTGGCACAAATGCCACAGTCACCATTCTCATCCTACTTATTGTCACCAAGCAAAGGCAAACCATTTCTACAAAAGCCTAACAAAACAAAAATTTTAAATGTTCCTTGTTTCGCTTCCCTGCCCCACCACGTGTCCTCCCATATGTAATGAACAGCACAATGTGTGCAGTAGGGAGAAGCAAAACTCTTTCCCTCTTCCTTCTTTATGGGATTTCTCAGATATAAAGCAGAGCCTGCCAAAGAGCTTCCCCATCCCTTCCCTCCATGGTCTGTGTGAGATCAATATTGTATCAAAGATGAGTAACACATCTAGTAACAGCAGCACAAATGCCTGCTTTTTCTCTTCCTCCAGCAGAAAAATAATCAATCCATGCAGCAAAAGCCATTTCCTTGCCCTCCTTCAAGGGATGTGAAGACAAAACTGGAGCTCTGGAAGTTGTCTTACTCCAGCTTCTCTCATAAGCTGCTCCCCAGATGAATGACAGATTCCTCCTGATAATTGATAGGCTGTTGGTCTCCCAGGATCACCTGTGGAAGGAGCAGGTCTTCTGGAATTATTTGTCCAGGACATTTGTCTGCTTTCCATTCACTTGGTGGGAAGGAGAACGGATTGATGAATAAGCCAAACCACAAAGTTCAAGATGAACAAATCACCTTTGACAGAGTTGATAGTGTTGTTTCCTTTGCCTGATGGGGTCACCACAATTTGGCCTCTTGGCTTTCACAGGTGATATCACATGTCTGAATGTCGTGTCAGAAATCCAG
Organism: Pycnonotus jocosus; assembly: GCA_013400435.1. Taxonomy (NCBI): domain Eukaryota; kingdom Metazoa; phylum Chordata; class Aves; order Passeriformes; family Pycnonotidae; genus Pycnonotus; species Pycnonotus jocosus. The sequence continues at coordinate 9,376 of VWYP01015577.1, forward strand.
GCTCACCAGCTGGCACCTGCCTGACTTGGTGGGTGCTCTGTCCATGAGAAATGTCAGTCTGGTGATTGAAGTACACAGCAGAAATGAGGCTAAATCAAACTGCACCTTATCTCAACAACTTGTTGGTCCAGCAGGTCATGGCCATTCAATAGGATTCTCACCAAGAGGGAGACACCCTGGCTCCTCATCCCTTCTCCCAAAAAAGATTTTGTCAAATGGTAAAAAGTACAAAGTCTCGGGACCAGAAGATAAACCTCTGTTTATAGCTTAATGCTCTGATTGTGAGATTAACATAAGGGTTCCTCTTCCTGCTTCTCCTTTGTTTGCCATGAATTTTGCCATGGCACTTGGCTTGTGCTACATCCCTCCAAGGTGGGCTTAATCCTCTCTGGAGCTGGTGGGATTCACACAGTAGCTGCTCTTTCTTGCTATTACACAGAGATGTTCTAAGCAGCTCTTCTAAGGGTTTTCTAACACTCTGCAGGCCTGATTGTCTCTCTCTTTAAGGTATGAATCAATATTATCTAGATTTGACTCCTGATTAGTTTTAATATGTTCTGCAGTTTATAGCAAAAGGTTCTTTTATCCCTTGATGAATTGTAGCTGCACTCCTGCTTTGCATCCCATGGGGCAGTCATATTCTTCAGTAAATTTCTGCTCCAGTCATAATCTACTAAAAATGAACTTCCAGACACATAATTATACTTCAAAAAACACAGTCATTTATTCAGCCTTGAAAGTGTTTCTTTTTATTAAGATAGCTTAGAATTGACTGTCTTCTTTTTGCCACCAAACCTAATCCTTTAATAAAATGTTAAATGAAGATAAAGTACTACAGAAGAAATTCCCTGGGAAGGATGTGTATCAAACATGTCTGTGAGACTCTTCACCTTAATGCAGATGGGTTATATTTAAAAAGTGGCAATTAACCTCCATCCACTGTGGTTGATAGCTGCTCTTTTCACTTCTGTTTTGAAGTCCACCATCTGTCCTGACTGATTACAGCTTTCAGAATATTAGGTGATCACCTTGCACTTAGCCAGGGGTAAAATAGGATGCTATCTGTATTTTCAGTTGTATTTTCTCTCTGAGCAAACATTTCTTAGAAGATTCTTTTCATCGGTGAAGTGGCTTCTGCTGTTCCATTAAATTGCTGTGCAGTGGTTGTGCTAAACTCAGAAAACACAGCTCATTTTGGCCTCCACAGGTGATGTGCAGTCCTGTTGTGTTGGCCATTTACCCATTTGGGTTTCTTTTAGCAACCGAATGCATGTCTGTGTAACAGCACCAGAAAGACACTTGCAATTCCTCTTTTCAATCTGAATGCTTTGGAGTAGATTGCCTTCCTTCTGAGATGAACTAAGGTGCAAAAGACTAGGTTACAGTGTTGTCAGAGAATTCTACCCAGTGACACACCCTGAGACAACTGCAGGGGGTTCACCTGTCGAAGAATTCATTGTTCATTTCTATGCATGATGTGAACAACAGTAAGCCATCATGATTATTCAGGTCCAGTGAAGGAGATGGGGCTGGTCCCTTCATTCCAAAATGCTGATGCTAAGTAGTCCATGGTTTTATTTGAATTTTTTGAGGGTTTTTTATGAGTGTAGTCTTCTCTGTGGCTTCTCTGTTTCTTCAATTTGTGAAAAATCAAAATAGGTCTCAAGTTTTATTTTGACTGTGGGTTGGAAAAGAAGCCATTGGCCATCCCTTGTAGTGTGAAGTTAGACTTCAGACATACTGTAAGAGTATGAACAAAGACTAAATTTCTATGGTAATGATAAAATTTGTGGGTTTATTTTGCACTTGCCCTCATGGGGTCATTTTGTTTTTCTCGGATAGGACTAATTGTAGGGCTAGGAGTCAGGGCTTCTTTATAGGGCTGTGAACTCTGCATCAACTCACAGGAGCAATTTCTGTCCCCTTTTATACACTGCAAGAACAGTGGCAGTACTGTGCAGCACCTGTATTGCACAATCGGAATCAATGGAGAGTTAGACCCAGTGAAAAGCCAGCTGAGCACAATGTTCCCAGAAGTGAGTTGAGACAAACCAGCATGCTCCTGTCTTCCCAGGGCTTCATTTGATGCTGTAGCTGTTCTTCCCTTCCCTGTCCTCTGGTTCTTCCCTAACCAGGAGGGTTATGATGAAGCTGAGTTAGTTCTCTTCTGACTCACAGAAGACTGAAGCAAGGGGAACATGCATGGTGACTTCAGCAAGCTTTAGCCAAGACTCTTGTATTTCTCAGGATGTTAAATATGTGAAATACAATAGTTTTATTTTTAACCTCTGAGATAAGCCACTCAAGCTACAGTTCTCTCGTTCTTTTCCCACACTCCTGGACAAAATGCTGCATGGAAATGAAACCCTGTTATTTATTGCACTGACAGCTTCCCTGGGCTGGGTGCGTTCACAGCAGCGTGTTCAGGGCTGCATCTGCAGCGTGATAATTTGTTGAAGCAGCACAGAGGGCAGAGTCTCATAACTCCATTAAACAATTACTGCAGATAACTCATTACTAACCCTTCCTAAAATTTACCCCAAAGGGGTTATATACAAGTAATGATTAAAACTGACCTAAATCATAATTTAATTAAAAGAAATTAAAATGAAAACTGAAAATGTTCAGCAACCTCAGGCCACCACATTAATGATTCATTTTAATGTGTTTGTAGTTCTGCAATAATGGCCTTTGTGTGTATGTGCTTCTTGGTTTATGTCTGATATTATTTTACCACTGGAATAGTTTGAAAATGGTTGGAGGCTGTATGATCTCAAGTGCCTATATAGATGTACATGTGCTTTCTTCTCACATTTTAGAGGTTTCAGTGAAGCATATCTACTTGTGTGCAGAATGCAGATCAAGGCCTATATTCTTCACTTTCCCATTAATTAGTTTCTCTGCTATACAATAAGGACCTTCATGTCATTAGTATGATTACCATGGCGGTATTTCTGTGCTCTAAAAAAGAGAGTTCAAAACTGGCATCCCTTGTCTGACAGATCTTGGTTGTACTTGCATTTGTTATACAAGAAAGGTCAGACCTATGTGGAGTGGAGAGATGCCAAAGTCACTGGGCATGCAGAAAAGCAGAGGATGCTCCTGGACTTCCATGGCAGAGCCATTCAGAGATGTAACAGGATCAAACCTGGTGTCCCAGGATGTGGCACCTGCACAAATATGGGTGAAAGCCTCAGGTGTTGGCCCTTTGTCACTTTTATTTCTACCCCAGGAAGGAGAAGGAGATTTGAAGAAACCTTATTCTGAACAGTGACACCCTATGGATGATATAAATAAAGACTTCTCAGTAGCAAAACCAATTTTATTATTAATAGCCTCTGTGTTCGTGAGTTGGACTTGAGGATCCTTTCCAGATCAGGATATTCTGTGATTCCTTGTTGGAGGGTAGAAAGGGACTGGCTTATACTGGTTATGCAGATTTTCTTCTTTTAAATAAGAATAATAATTTTTTAAAAACCCAAACAAACAAAAAACCCAAACAAACAAAAAGACCCCCACCAGTATATGCAGTTATGTTTTCTTCTGAAAAATGTCTTTTTGCACCAGTTTTTGGGGTGCTGACTTCAGCCTCATCTCTAAGTATGTCCCCAGCTGCTTGTGAAGAAAGGTGCTGCTGAAGAGGAGTAGGTGTGTGAGCAGACCTAGCACCTCCTCAGCTCCAAAATGGGAAGAGCCAAGAGGCCAGCAGGCTATTAATATTTTTGACTTGCCATGTTTGTCACAAGAACAGTGGAAGATGTAAGAAGCCACATGTTTCAAGGCTCTTGCAGAGAAAATGTGAAGGAAACTAAAACCTACTCCAAGGGTTTGTTCCCTGACCTTTCATTGGGATCTTGTCCCAGCCTTCTTTTGATGACTGATAACTTATTATTTATCATATTATCTGCTTCATTTGGGGGCTGCCACTGCAGCTGGCACCTCCCTGTGCATGCTAAATGCTTGTCCATAACAGAAAGTGAGCAGGCACTCCTGGAGAATCCTCTTCTCTGGTGGAGTTAGAAGTGCCACTTACTCTGCCAGCTTGCTGATCATGCTGATTGATCCTTGTTTAGCCTCTTTTCTACCAAATATATTATTTGGGGAAGCAGAACAGATCTTCTTGAAAGATCTTCTTCAAAGAAAGTGCTAAGGGAAGACAAGAACCTACGATGCAGTAGTCAACTTGGCAAGAGAAAGCAGAATATATGGACAGAAGAAGGTATTTTAGTGTCTGATGTGCTTGTTTGTACAGTACTACTGTAATCCTCAAACTTCTATTTTTCAGAACTGACTGTCATGCCAGGGGGAAAGGAACAGATGTTCCCATTTGTCTGGTGATGTGGCTCAAAATCATTTACATTTTCTGGCCTAAAATGACACGACATGTCATTTGCCACTTTTTGTATCTCCTTTGGAGTGAGTGACAGATTGCTGTTCAATTACCAGTGTAATAGAAAAGCGAGTGTTGTGAGAACAGCTTTTGTGTATCAGAATCACAATCACTGATTGCTGCAGTAGTGGGAAGAGAAGGATGGCAGATACTGTAGAAGGCATCCAGTGGAAAATACATTTTTATTATAAATAATGTCATGGAGAAGGCTCAAGGAAAATGTACTGACTCTGGCTTTTCTGCCTGGAGAAAAGGAGAGCCAGAGGTGAATAAAAATATGGTGGAAAAATTGTGTCACTACTTTTGTAAAAGATATTTCCAGCTCTTTGCCTTGAGGATGTGCTCCTTAAAGCCTTTCCATTTGCTCTGCACCCAGTTCCAGTGGAGAGCAATAACTGCAAAAAGTCTCTTCATCAAAGACACTCAGTGAGAGACTCATTAGAGGGGTTTTTTAAAAGTGGAAAAACCTGTTTGTCAAAGATTTTGGGATTAGTCACTTCTCCACTCTGTAGTTTCTTGTCAGTGTATTCATGTTCTGCTTTCTCCCTTTCTCACAAGATTAATAGATACTCAGGCCAAGCAGAGCTTAACCATTCCTCCTGCAAGTCATTTACTTGATCATCAATTGTCCAGTCTTAATTTTTAGCATTTCCTTTTCTCTGTTTCTGCCAAAGTCACTTGCCAGGCACAACACTTACTGTCAGTACACCGATCAAGATGAGTTTTCATGTCATGATCCACTCAGTCTATTGGATTGGGTCGGAGTGCTAGAGGTGAAGTTTCCGCTTAAAGTCTTTTACATTTTTCTTTCTACAGAAACAAAATGAAGTGAAAACATGTTGAGAATCCTGTAATTTGTGCTCTCTCAAACCAGTTCTAAACAGGGAATGTCCAGTGAAATAATACATTTAGGATTGAGAAAGTGTGGTTTATATGATAATCTGCTGAACCAAATGATCATTTAAACTTCCTCTTGTAGTTTAACTTTTCTCTGAGTGACTTAAGCAAGAGATATAGTTCCTTCACAATAAATACAAATGAACCCTTGAAATAACCTGGTTTTAGTCAAATAAATTGTGATTATAGTTATAATAATGGATGTAGAAACAAATATCATCTGGAAATGGAGTTTTAAATTTTGAATGCAGTAAGGTAATGGCTGGAATTAATTTCAGTGATATATCAGTAGTTACATTTATGCCTGACCTGCTTTTTCAGGTTGTAAAGTTCTTTCTTCATAAAGTGAAACATGTCACACTTGACCATGATTGAATCCTTGAAGCTTTGGCACTGCTCATTTTACAATGATGCAATAATCTCTTTTGGTCTGACCTATTGGTAAAGATTTTTCCAGTGCTGCTTCATTGCTGTGTTACAGGATTGTCTTTATTTATGAATTGATTGCTGCATAGCTTGATGGTGCCAAGCCTGTGTTTTAAAAGAAAAGGGGTGGGGGAGAGAAAAGTTTAGCTAACTTTCCATTTTGCATGTGATCCTCCTATTGTGTGTGGACAGTCAGAACAGTGACTTTGAAAACAATTCCTTTTGATTTCAAGGCAGGGAAAGAAAAACCCCGCAGATTTTGTCTCTCTGTTTTGGTCATCCACATAACGCGATTTTTTACAGGTTAGAGCTCACTAATGTGCTAAGAAATCGCTGTGGCAAGTCATCCATTGAGGTTAGGATTCATACAAAGAGTTACCAGGAGGGCAGCCAGCCCAAGTCCCCGCTGATGGCCATCAGCCACACCCTGCCCACCTCTCTTCTCTCAGGTCAGGGGTGTCAAGTTCCTGCTCCTTCTCCTCTCCCCCTCAGAGCAGCTCTGTGCAGGGCCAGCCTTGGAAATAATTCTCCACTAGTCCCATCTGCTGGATGCCAGGAAGAATTGCCTGCTGGAAAGAGGGAAAGCATCATACCTCAGCCTTTAAATATCAGCTGGGTGCAGTGTGACCCCAGATGTACATCTGCCAGTGGAAAATATGTTTTCTCTCTGTTTTCCTTCCATCCACCTAATCACATTTGGGCCATTGCTATTCCCATCACTGGGTTCCATGTGTTAAGTAAAAGCAAGGTGGCCAACACAGGGAAAGCTGTAATCAGAAAACCCAGCAGCCAGCAAAGATCACAGCAAAAAAAAAAAAAATGTGTATCATTATCCAGACATTTCCAGGCCTGGGATGAATTTCCCTTCTCGCAGTGTATGTGCTCAGCAACCAACTTTTCAAATACTTCATTAAGGCTGCTGCTCAACTGTTCTTGTGGTGCTGCAGAGAAGGGAGCACGGCCATGGCATCTGATCCCACATGCAGCTCTGCAGCCTCTCATGTTATTATGAAGCTAAAAGAGCCTTTTCCATCCCTGGAAGCAGAGAATTCCTGATGTATTTCTAGTCAGGGCAAGTAAAGTTTAAGAGACCCATGGATATTTTTCAGGGTATTACCAGTTCTCAGTGGTTATGTGCTGTTTGGTACCTGCCTTCCAAAAGGGAGCCGGAGGGTAGAAAATGGATAATGAATGTGGAGTAGTGGAGAAAATTGGGAATGAATGTGAATGTGAAAAGGGGGAAAATTCATGCAATCTTACTTTGGTTTGATGTGCTCTCTTCATTACAGACATTTGTGATACATTTTTATACTTTACTTTAAAATTCAATTCAGTTGATTCTTACCTTCCATAGGCATTGAAGTAAGTTCTGCAGGTCAAACACAGCCACTTCAAGGATCCTGTTGAAATGTTACAAGAGGAAAATAATCTCAGAGAAAAACCTCTTTATAAAACACACAGAAGTTCAAGGAACAATTTCCTTCATTGCAGACTGTGTTTAGGAAAACATCCCTCTATTTGGTATTGTTATTTCCAGTGGGCCTATTGAGATAAAATCTATAATCCTTATCTTGAGATATAAAAACATGACTGGTTTAAATGGAACTGGTCCTGTTTGCTGTTTTTTTCAGCTTACCTTTACATCTCTCCTTTTTTATTACAGCTCTCTGCTGTAAATTAGCAGTTTGTGCTAAATTGGTTACAATTAATATTGCACCACTCCAGCTACCAATAAAAAGATGTGTCATAAATAATTTTTATGTGTTTTTCTCAATAGGTGGTGATGGCACAGCGGATAAGCGAAACACTGATGAAAGTAAGACCCAGAGCCAAGAAGCAGGTTTGTGCCCAGCTCCCTAAAGGCCTGTCTTGGATTTTATTCACTTTGGGGAATAATAAACTTAGTCAGTGCTTTTGAAGGGGAATGTTTGTACATTTTCACCAGATTAGCTCAGGTCTTGAGCAATTCTCCAATTGGAGACCAAATCTTCATTCATTAACAGTGAATGTGTTGCAGTGCAGGAATCCAGCTGACCAGCTGTATGTTCTCTTTTTAAAGTGCCTAATCTAGCTAATCCTCTCACAAGGAATAAATAATTTTTCCCTCTCTGCATAGAATAGGAATGAAGGAAAGAAATTTGGGGAAGGAGGAAGCACGCAGCAGGCTCCTTCTGATGAAAACTCAACTCCTGAAAGTTTTTAAAGGGTATTTTCAAGTTTTTAAAAATTGTCTACACAAGTAACTGGGGTTATGAAGATTTAAATCCATAGAGAAAAATATTGCATAGGCTGTGAGTGAATGTCAGAGTCCACAAGTGGTGGATTTTGCGGGTGACATGGTTATAAATTATTATGAGTTCAGTATGTTGGAAAACAGTGTCACTCCATACTCACAAGAGATTTTTTTGTGTGTGTTTATGGTTGTATTTTTCATGCTTCACAACTCTGCTCCTTGCAAGAGGCAGCTGTGAATTGACAGAATGAATTAGCTGCCAAAAGACCTGAAGTGGCAATCAAAATGTCTGCCTGTTCCCTTAATTCTTAAGTATTTCTTTAACTGTAGTATTACATGTAGCACCTTGCTTTTCTCATTCGGTTAGGATTTTTTTTTCCCATTGTAATGCAGAACGTTCCCTAAACATATTTAAACCAGAGAGAGTAAAAGGATTTTCTTTGGAATTTCTTGAGCTGAAGGTGGCCAGTCAGCAAACGCAGCAGATAAATTTAGAAGGCCTGGATTCCTGGCTTACCTTTATTGTGGTAATGAGAAGTCCATTGAATGAGGGTTTTCTTTTTCTCCTGTGCACTGGCCACTGTGTAGGTAGAAGGGTTGCTTTTCTCCCTGCCTTCCACAGGTCACTGCTCTGCAACTGAGTGTTAACATCTGATGTTGCCTGTACGTGCTTGAAGTCCTCCTGTGTTTCATCTCCTTTTTGTCACCTCTTCTGTGTGTCCTAAACAGTATTACAGAATAAAAGAGATACCCATGGACCTCAGCAAACTTTATCTTCCCCAAGATAAGTGCATGGTGGTGTTTTGTAAGTGTGGGAGGGCAACCACGTATCCTTCCCTGGTTTTTCACTTCCATGCTGGTTGTATTTTAAACAGGCCAAGGGGACTAGGGAGAAGAATTAATTATTCTGTGTGCATTGAGATTCTGGTTTGAATCTCTGACTAGACAGGGGCATAGCTTTTTCCAAGCAATTTTGAGCTTTTAACTGTACAAAATACTGCTTGACTGCTAGCTCACCTAAGAGCTAATACTGCCTGGAGCTCCTGGCTCTGGTTGCTGGGGTTCCTGTTAAACCTGATTATGGCATCTGCAGATGCCCAATGCAGCCCACTGTGCTTGTCAGTGGTAGTCACTCTGATGGGGTGAGTATTTCAGTTTGATTGAATAAAATAATCTTTTTTTTTTTTCCCAAGAGAATTAAGGAATGTTTACCTCTTGAAACTACTACTTTGCTACTGTAGGTGTTTTAAATGCACTGTGCTTTTCCCAAAATTCCTTGTTATGACTTGTTGCAATATGAGCTGTCAGAGCTGGTTTATCAGAGCTGTGGTATACATTCTTCTGCTATCTTGTTTTGGTACTCATGTTTCATTATTCCCGTGAAGAGTGTCAAAGAAAAGATCCAGACATTTGAGGTCCCAGATGCAGAAAATGTCATACTTTAGGAACGTGGTTTAGGTACATGCCTAAACATAATGTCATTCCCACTCATAGCCCAGTAGTCACCTCCTTGGCCATGGGCAGATGGTGTTGCAGAAAAAAATTATTTGGCTTAGCAATTTTCCCTCCTGGTTTACATAGTGACAGGAACAGAGAGGGCCACAATTGCCTCAAGTTGGTTAAATCCACTTAGTGAGTCTCTGCTGCTTTCTGCTCTATGCATTGCAGAGACAAAGCATCACCAGGAATTTTGAGGTTGCTGCTTTTGCACCCTTTCTTGGCAGTAGAAAATGACCTGATTTTCCAAGGTGCACAGTTGTATACCTAGAAGATTTCTAACCACTACAAGTGACCACTGTTTTGAGCAATCCCATCAAATGTTATTTGCATTATCTAAACCAAAAGGCATAAACTTCCTCTGAGTGTGACAAATCATATACTTCTGTGAAAGAAAATGTAGTAAAAAAAAAATTGATGCTCTATTCTTACCTGGTCCATTACATAAAGATTTGGATATTCTCATTATAGTGAAAAATATCATGATATTATAGAGAAAAGTATATATTATAAAGAAAAGTATAGCAGTGGAAAAAACAGTCATAGTCTGAAAAGACTGAAAATTTTCAACTGTGTGGTTTTGGGGGTTTTTTAAGTTTTACTCCAGTCTGTCATCAATGAGATTCACAGTTAACACATGGAAAAAGAACATGACAGGTGGTTCTGATTTCTTGTTTCAATCTAGTTAAAAGTACTAGATGGCTATCTAAGGAAAGAAAAATTGTCAGAATCATCAGTGACAAGTGTTTTAAAAGAAATTACAGTCTAGAAATTAAAATGAAAGCTTATAAAGATTTTAGAACTATAAAAATTAGCAAGAAAAATCATCAGTGAAAGTGAAAATTTTAATAAGTTCAGGTACCAGTTGTATCTATTAACTACAACAGTTTTACCTATGTGCTCTCCTATTAATGAAATTCCACGCTGCAGATTTTTAGGGACTTTCTACTTTCAGGCCTGATTCATGAAAGCTTCTATTTTCAGGAAAGTATTTTCATCTAGTCATTTGGATTCCAGTGGGATTCATGGACATGATTCAAGCTAAGAATGACTTAATTGTTTTTTCTCAAAATATGTGAATTATATTAGAAAAAGAAATCTCAGAGCAAATAGAACACCAGCCTGCCCATAAAACCAATAGCTGTTCCTCTCTCTGTATTATGAGAAACAGAAATACAGATTTGATCTGGCTGTATTGGAATGTTAGTTTACATCTTGCTTAGGGAAGACAATCAGGCCAGTAATTGCCAGTGAATGGAGGGAAGCCATGAATTTAAATGTAAACGAAATTCAGGTCCAATATCTTGTCTCAACAAGGTGTAACACTTTTTTTTTTCAGTAAAGTGGTTCATCAGTTTTCTGCTTAATGAATAACTTCTCTTTCATTTCCTTTGCTATTACAGGTGAAACAAAACCTTCAGCTGTAGCCAGCCTATCATCAGAAGACATTGAGCTGAGTGAGAATAAAGGTAAAGATTGGATATTATGTTTTGAAATATCCCATCCCAAGCGGACAGTTCATTAAACTGGTTTTTTCCTTTGTCTGGAAATAGCCAAAAATCACAGTTAAACAATACAGAAATAGGGTAAATGCTTGGATTTTCATTTACAAAAGTCTTGGCAATGTAGTTAAGCCTGCCCATCTATCTCAGCAATATCAGCTCCCTGTTCAGTGCTCTCCTGATGCAGGAAAAGGAAAATGCAATAGCTATAAACACATCAGGAGGAGATGAAGTCATAATAGAGAGGCAGAAAGTAATGTTTATCTTGTGCAGACAGTGCTGGGCACTCAGATCATTTAGTTTGTAATAAATATTTAAAAGTGTCACAGGGCCAAATGACAGGAAGTTTAGGAAACAAGAGAGATTATCTAATTTAAATGTTTCAAGCTGAGATTTTTCCTGTGGAGTTGTTGGTTTACCAACAGATAGGAACCAGTGCTCAGCTGTATTGTTTTTGATATTCCTGTAATAATCATGCTATTAGTTGCTTGTGCTCATCTGTTTTTTAGCACTTTTGTGGGGGTACATCAGGAATAAGTCCGGGTGATATACAAAATGTTTGCTACTGGTAATCCAAAACAGGAGTTATGCTATCTATAAAAAATAAAATTCATCAGTATGGCCTTCAAGAAAGACTAATAGAAAATTTTTGTGTATTTTACTGAGATAACATAATTATTAACATCCATTAACTTATTTATTTTAAAAGATTTAATGTTTAGTTCAGCGTCTCTACTTGACTCTCTTGTCATTTTTCTAGATAAGTGTGACAGTGTGTGAGATCCTGCTCTTTTGTTCCAAAGCCATATGCTGGACAGCCCACATACTTACCTGATTATGAGTTCAAAGCCTCGTGCAGGTTGATTTAAGTGCTCTTTTAACAGATTGATTGATCCTGCAGAGGGAAAAAAAGAACCACAGATCTTTGCTGGAGCACTGGCTGTTGCTGTTGATACATCAGAAATTGAAGTCATTGCAAGGGTAGTGGAAGGCAGAAATAGTGATGGATTCAATCCCAGCGTGGTTGGTGATTGCCTGTCAATAATTTCTCTTGTTTTGATGACATTTGGCCTGTTCATGTATTCTGTATCTCAAAGATTCCCAATTTTGTGTGTTTCACAATGTGAGGGCCACAGTGAGGCCTTGGGTTTGGAGTTTCCTTTTCTGTCTGCAGTCAGCTGACAATCCCAACAAACTGGTATTGCTTTGAGTGCTTGTTCCTAAGAAGATGACTGTCTTCTGTTGTGCTTCCCAGTGTGTAAGCCCTCCAGGTTTTTGCACTGTTGTATTTAGAAGTCTCTTCTTAGGAAAGAAATCATCTTTGTGTGATAAGTGTCACTTTTCATATAATATATTAAGAGTATATGTGGTGTTTTCCCCTCTTCTCTTGAGAGGCTGACAGAAGAGATAGTGCCCTGAGAGATCCAAAGTGCATTATCTCTTTGATGTCCTACCTCTCCTCATAAGAAAGATGGGAAGCATCTGGTAGGGAAAAAGGAACAAGACAAACTCTCCTCCATAGATTTTGTTTGTAAAACTGTACAAGATTGAAAAAAAAAAGCAAAAAGCTAAGACCGTGTTTTCATATTTGCTTGCTAGGTTTTTTTTAATGGAAACCAGAATTTTGAAGCAGGCCATGGGTTTAATCCTTATTTCCACTGATAGACTTTCAGCTTTGCAGATTTTTACTGTGAGGGTGCTGAGGCATTGGCAGAGGTTGAGCAGAGAATTTGTGGATGTCCCATCCCTGGAAGTGTTTAAGGCCAGGTTGGCAGGGCTTTGAGCAATCTGGTCTAGTGGAAGGCGTCCCTTCTAGGGGGCTTGGAATGAGATGATCTTCAAGATCCCTTCCAACCCAAACCACTCTGTGATTCTTCAGTGTTTCTGTAATTTCAGATTTTGAGGGGTTTTTTTAAATAAATACTACTATTATTTTTTTAAAGTGCTATGTTTTTGGTTTGGTTTTGTTTGGGGTTTTTTTGAGAAATGGCACTTTTACAAAATCTTGGCATTTCTGAAAACACCTGATGCTCCCAAAATAAATTCCAGCTTTCAAATTGTTTGCCCACTGAGTTAACATGGCTAAAACCTCCAGGTTCTGGAACATACTCATTTCTCTCATTTACCTTCAACTAAATGAACAGAACATAAAGCATTTAGAGAAATTATGTATTCCCAGTCCTTCCACCTAATTACTGTAAAATATTTATGGCAAATAAGTCTAGCTGCACCTTCCCAAAATGCATAGTTTAGACCACTCAGAATGCGAGGTTTCCTGCTATGAAAGCTTAGGTCTTTCAAATGTCAGCTCACTTGTGAATGCACCAAAACAAGTATTTTGAGTCCAGTTAGAGTTGACTAGCAGTTTTTATTCCTTTTTTTTTTTTTTTTCTCTTCATATTTTTGGGATTAGAGTACAGCAAACAACTTGACATATTTANGAGTACAGCAAACACATTGACATATTTATTGCTTTAAAATGGGGTGATATTCAAAACAGAGCACATCCATCTCTATGAAGATCTAGTATTTTTCTTGTGAGTTCTCTTTATCATTTTTTAAAGAAAAAGGAGGAGGATGGGAACATGAAAGGGATTTTCATGATAAGAGTGGGGGACAGTGCAGGAGTTACGTTTTGAGGGGCTTCGATTAAAATGAAAACCTCCTGTGAGACTGCAAATCTCACATTAATTTTAAAGTATATGTCTTCTTTTACCATAGGAGAGATACTATCCAGGAAGAAACATCCACACAAACCCAGTTTGCACATGGCCTTTGAGTGAACTGAATTTTTTGAGTGTTCATTTGTCTACAGAAAAAAAAAATGGGAGGGGGGACAACAGTTATATTTCAGGAATGTCAGGATTTTCAATGCAACACTGTAGAGGTATCCCCTTATTCTAGTCTGTGCCAAGTTTCTCTTTCCACTGTCTGCAAAGAACTGTTGCAATTTTACCCTTCAAAACTTGCATGCTTAGCTGTGATCTCTTGGGGGAGAGCTGACATCTCCAGGCAGCACCTTTGCAAGTGCTTCATTACTGTGCATATGGAAGTAGATCCTATTTCAAGTGAGAGATGCTTCCTCCTATGGAGTGTAAGGGCAGAACAAAGTGATTAAAGTCATTAATGTTTATGCAGCAGATAAAGGGCATATCAGACAGGCTGCACATGTCTGTCTGCACAAAATTGTGCTGGGGCTACAAACTGATTTTAAATTGGCCCTGTATAGATTGGATTGAACCTGTGGTTATGTTTTGTTAAAGAGAGTACATGTACATGCACATGTGTGTGTGACAGAGAGTGTTCTGCATCCTCATCTCAGTTGCCTCTTCTACCAATTACTATTTAACCCAATTCAATGATTAGACTTTCTGGGAGGAAAATGTAAAAAGGAGCTGGATTTAGTACAGGTGAAGCATAACTCCCTGCTATGCAAAGTTTCTGTGCACAATACATGGATTGTAATTCGTTAGCACATAATAAGAACTGAATTTTCATTTGAAGGTCAACTAAATTAAATCATATGCTAATTAATTTTAAAGATAAAGTAGTGATTGATTAATTATTTCCAAGTGTTCACCAAAGTCTGGGCTTCTATGGAAGTGCCATTAAAAGCAAGTCACTGTTTTTCTGCACTCTCTGAAATGGAGTCAGATGCAGTTGGCTGGAGGGTTTGTGTTTTCAGAAACAGAGTTAGGGATATGACTTGGCTGGGGATTAGCCCTAAAAATTCTCTTTGGGCAACCCAGAAGCCAGTTAAGTATCCTGCCTGTAAAATGTAATGGGTATAAATTCCTCTTTGGCCAGCTGTAGCTCTCAGTATGGCAAAATCTTGATGTCCTAAAGACATAAATGATTAAGGCAGGATAAACTGAAAGACAGAGAATTTCAAATGCAGGGGAGTTGTGCAAATCGACATAAATTAGTCATTGGTAAGCGTGTGAAAAAGAGTGACTGAAAGGCCAATATGTTCAGAAGGAGGTGTTTAAAGTCAGCTCTTAGGTATATATTAAGACATCTAAATGACTGACCTGATTCTGAGAAGTGCTGAGCATTCAGCAGCTACCAATGAAATGTTTTTCCTTCACCCTTGGGCTATGATTAGACCTGAAATTTCAGCCTGGAAAATTTCAATTATAGGTAACTGAAAAAGAACATTTTTAAATGGAAGAGTTTCAACACCCTCAGCCATACCTGTGGCTTTGCATGCCTACTCAAGTGATAACATTTTCTGTCCCTTGGTTAGAAGGATTCCTGTGAAAGCAAACTGGCTCACACCAGCTAATTTGTGGGGTTTGGGGTTTTTAACCAGGGATGTCAGCACCACCATCCAACCAGCCACTTATTCTCATAACAACTTCCACAGGGTTCACTTCGAGCTGTTCATAATGGGCGTTGTTCACTTCTTCACATTTAATCTGACCTCAGTTGTGCATCCAGATGGGGTCCAGCCCCTGAACTATTCCAGAGGTGTTTCTGCTCGACCCTTCACCAGTACTGGCATCTGCAACAGTGAACACTTATCCACTTAGCTGGTTTATTTAAATCCTCCCTATTTTTGAGTATTAGCTGACCTGGAGCCATTCAGCTGCACTCCCATCAGTCCAGTGTGAGATCCTGCTCTTTCATCTCCCCCCTGCAATCCTTTCCCCTGGACAGGCTCTAACCAAGGCAATCAGGTTTTTCTCAGCTTTTTTTCATTTCCCAGAGCCCTGTACAACAGGTCCTGCCCCTTATGTCAGGAGAAGGATGCTCACAGTTCTAATACCAGCTGCACCTGGAATTTTTCAGGTGGACAGAAGGTGAGATGCCCTTCTGTCAGCTTGAAGCACAAACAGGTGGGAGAGGTATTCAGTGGATCCCACCTGCAGAGATGAACTGTTTGGTCTATTGCCTGAAAATTTGATAAAATATCTCTACAAATTGTTGCACCTAAAAACGTCTGGTTTGCCAAGCATTTTCAACTTTGGCTCCAATAAATCTAATCTGTTATAAAGATAGATTAAAATGAAATCTTGGTGGATATAAAAATAACATTTTAAAGTCAAAGCTCAAGAATCTCTTCCTAACTTCTCATAAATCACCATTTTATAGTACTTCATTTTAACATATTTTCCTCAGTTTATGAGGCAAAAGAATACCCTAATCATGTGGCAGCCTCCATGCACACCATTACCTGTAATTTTAGATGTCTGCTTGATTTCTTTCACTCTGGGAATATTCCAGTCATTTATCACAGTATCATGCTTAAAAAAAAAATAAAATGTACTGAACCTGTTTCTTTCCTAACGACCAGCATTTTCCCTCTTTGATCTTCTTACAGCTCTCTAAAACATGGTGATTTGTCTATGCTGTGTACAGGACCCAGGTGTTTTGCACATTAGAAACTACTCAGTAAATAAGCCATACAGAGAGTAGCTGGGGAAGTGAATTTTAAGAGATCATTAAAACCACTTAATTCAGTTCTTACCATCTCCCCTCTTCCCTAGCTTTTGCAAAATTGTATTTGAGCAGCATTGCCTTATACAGTCAAAAGAAAAAAAAATGAATGGTGTGGAAAAGCATGGGCATTTATGCAGGATTTAAACAAAAAAATGCCTGAACATTGGTGGGAAGGATAAGATTGATAGTTTACTGCAAGCTACATTCTTTTCCTGGAGATGAATTCAACATACAGTTGATAGGAGCAGTGAATATACTTGCATTCTGATCAGTTTATTTAAAGCCTAAATATTTTGTGAACAGGTTGTTAAAGACTGGGGCTAATTCCCAAGTGGATTCAAGCATGCAGTCCCACAAGACTCTTACTTCAGTAAAATGGAGGGTAGCAGAGACAAGCACTCCTGACATGGACACTGCCACTCCAGCCAGCAAGGAGGATTTGGGGAGAACAAAGAGGTGCTCAGACTTGAGGGAGCATTTAAGCTTCTGATATGCAGTAGATAAATGTGGCCAATCTTTGGCTTATTTATGCAAGTAATGTCCTGTTTGGTTCATTCATGTGCGGTGTTGGGAGTTGTGCTCCAGTGTGGGATCAGAAAGAGATTTTTTTTTCACTCCTGACTGGAGGAGTGTTAACTTTTACCGTCCCAGTTTGTGCTTACCCAAAGTACATAGTGCCCAGTGTGTATGTTACCCAAAAGTTAAGCAATACTGTGCTGTGAAAGAATATCCTGGCTTGGATTCTCTGGTATAAATTAACAGATAATTAACTGTGTTAGGAGAAGACTAACACTGCTTTATGCCATTTTTAAAAATCAGGTGAATTAGAGGTGAACAAAGGCCTTAAGGACAGTCAGAGATCTTGCAGACCCTGGAATCAAATAGGACTATAATACTGGGCTTAAACACAGTTGCACAAGGCTCCAGAGGGCTGAGTGAGCACAGAGGATCAGCTGAGCCTGAGGAATACCCCTACCCTCCTGAAAACATGCACACAGAAAGTAGTCTATCATCAGCATTTTTATTGATCACTGCCTTTGGTTTTACACTTCCACTTTTGCTTGGCACAGATTTGCTTCATAAACCTGGGTTTATTCCTTTGCTTTATTTTATTCTTGTTAATCCTAAAAGTAAATCTGGTTTTGGACCTTTTGGCTTGAACATTTAGTGCAATATTTGGATTTGAAAAGAAGGAACCTTTGATATGCTCTTGACCTTAAGGATTTTGGAACTCAGAATCTGCATGGTAAAACCAATCAAGACAGGTTCCTGCTGCTGAAATAAAATTGGGAGACTCCTAGAGCTAGGCAGTAGCTTCTGTCCATTGTCTGTTATTTTCAGAGACACACTTTGCAAAAAACAACTTGCAAAAAAATTATCATTGTATATTGCCTGGGATAATTTGGAATTCAGTGCAGTTAAATTGCTTTCTCAAACACTGGAGCAAGTGAACAACTGTTTATGATAAAAATGAAAGCTTAACACAAATTTACAATGCCTTAAGAAGAAAGCCCATGGGACAGGCTGCCAGCTGTGCCAATAGGTGGGAATAGCATCTGTGGGGGTTTTATCTTCTTTTCTTCTGTTAGAGCCAGGATTAAAGAACGGGAGAAGCCGTTTTCTCGTGTTCAGACTCAGTTGTTTATTAATTCTTACCTAAAGTACAGTCTCACAAATCGTGAGTTCCAGCCAACAAGGTAGAAAATGGCTCTATCTCTAACTCTTTCCACAGTCTTTTAAGCACTAATTATCCAATAACGAGATGACATCTATACTATTTATACTTTTAACCCAATAACTAACCACCCTTGGTCTGCTATGCAGACCTTTTCACTCAATTAGAAGGAACCACCCAAAACCATGAAGAAAAAAGTGAAAGAAGAACTTAGCCAACATCCTAAATCTTCCATATTGCTTTATGTATATGACTATACACAAAAACCTTAAGCTCTAAGTTTTCCACCCTGTGATATCACACACTTCTATTCAAACTACACACCCATAATCTCAGTGCTATCATTCAGTTTTTGAAGCCTGTTCCACGGCCTCAAGTCAAATGTGGTGCTTGCTTGAGAGTCAGTGCCTTTTTAGCACAGAAAGCCTGAAATTCTCAGCCTCCAGGGTGCCAACAAGTGATGTCACCCCTCCCTCTGTGGTGCTGCTTGACAAATGGCAGCGTGATGGGGCACATCCATCAGCCAAGCACCAGGCTCCTTAAAATCCATTGGCTGTCATTGACCACTGCACCTAACTGTGCCAGGGATGCTGCAGAGTGGTTTTTGCATTAAATTGGAGCCATTTCTCATTCTGGGGAAAAAAGGTGGGATTAAGGGCACCACTCTGGGAGTATGAAGTATTATGCAATGGGTGTGGGATAAGAGAGTTCTAAGGGAATGAGGGGCAGAGCTGCTTGTGTCTCCCCCTCCTAACTCAGGTCATGCTATACTTATCGTCACTTTTGACTGCTTGAAGGGCTGTGTTTGGGTCTTGGCATCATGGTACTCAAGGCAGAGGACTTCTGATTCCAGCTTTGCTAGTTCCTTTTACAAGCATGCACCTGTATCATACAGAAAAATATATTAATTTAAGGTATGGAGTTACAGGTAGTACAAATCTTGGCTTGTCTGAAGTCTTGAGAGCTTTGTCAAAAACTTCAGCAAAGCTAGAATTTCCCTCAAGGTGTTTCAAATTTGCTTGAAAAATTCCCTGTAGAATTTTTTGCTCTTCCCATTTATACCAAGAGATCCTTCAACTGGATTTTTGATTAAACTTGGAATTTGATAAAATTCTAATTTAGTTTTGCTCCAATACAGGCTGATAAGGGTAATCCTTTGAACCTCATTGTAGAATATGGTATGAAAGACTGGTGCACTGGTCTGCCTGAGAGGAGTGAGTAGAAATTTAATGATAGGGCAAAAAACAGTGCAGCAAGTATGAAGTTTAGCAACTTGGACACCAGTGACTTATTCTACTTTCAAACTTGGTTTTTTTAACTTATTGTCATGCCATGAAAGAAGTAAGAAACTGTGCAGGTAATTAAATATTTGCCGTGGGGGATTACTTGCAGTTAATTAAAGCCACACAATTTCAGCACATATCTTTCCTACAGATTATTAAATTTGGATCAGATATTAACAACCCAGCTTTTTATTTATCCATCAGAGATTATTTTTGGACACTTT
>VWYP01015577.1:29799-73529 GCA_013400435.1 Pycnonotus jocosus
AAGGTAGAAAATGGCTCTATCTCTAACTCTTTCCACAGTCTTTTAAGCACTAATTATCCAATAACGAGATGACATCTATACTATTTATACTTTTAACCCAATAACTAACCACCCTTGGTCTGCAATGCAGACCTTTTCACCCAGTTAGAAAGAACCACCCAAAACCATGAAGAAAAAAGTGAAAGAAGAACTTAGCCAACATCCTAAATCTTCCATATTGCTTTATGTATATGACTATACACAAAAACCTTAAGCTCTAAGTTTTCCACCCTGTGATATCACACACTTCTATTCAAACTACACTCCCATAACCCCGGTGCTATCACTCAGTTTTTGAAGCCTGTTCCACGGCCTCAAGTCAAATGTGGTGCTTGCTTGAGAGTCAGTGCCTTTTTAGCACAGAAAGCCTGAAATTCTCAGCCTCCAGGGTGCCAACAAGTGATGTCACCCCTCCCTCTGTGGTGCTGCTTGACAAATGGCAGCGTGATGGGGCACATCCATCAGCCAAGCACCAGGCTCCTTAAAATCCATTGGCTGTCATTGACCACTGCACCTAACTGTGCCAGGGATGCTGCAGAGTGGTTTTTGCATTAAATTGGAGCCATTTCTCATTCTGGGGAAAAAAGGTGGGATTAAGGGCACCACTCTGGGAGTATGAAGTATTATGCAATGGGTGTGGGATAAGAGAGTTCTAAGGGAATGAGGGGCAGAGCTGCTTGTGTCTCCCCCTCCTAACTCAGGTCA
The DNA here is from genome assembly GCA_013400435.1 of Pycnonotus jocosus. Taxonomy (NCBI): domain Eukaryota; kingdom Metazoa; phylum Chordata; class Aves; order Passeriformes; family Pycnonotidae; genus Pycnonotus; species Pycnonotus jocosus. The sequence goes on from VWYP01015577.1 coordinate 30,544, forward strand.
TGCTATACTTATCGTCACTTTTGACTGCTTGAAGGGCTGTGTTTGGGTCTTGGCATCATGGTACTCAAGGCAGAGGACTTCTGATTCCAGCTTTGCTAGTTCCTTTTACAAGCATGCACCTGTATCATACAGAAAAATATATTAATTTAAGGTATGGAGTTACAGGTAGTACAAATCTTGGCTTGTCTGAAGTCTTGAGAGCTTTGTCAAAAACTTCAGCAAAGCTAGAATTTCCCTCAAGGTGTTTCAAATTTGCTTGAAAAATTCCCTGTAGAATTTTTTGCTCTTCCCATTTATACCAAGAGATCCTTCAACTGGATTTTTGATTAAACTTGGAATTTGATAAAATTCTAATTTAGTTTTGCTCCAATACAGGCTGATAAGGGTAATCCTTTGAACCTCATTGTAGAATATGGTATGAAAGACTGGTGCACTGGTCTGCCTGAGAGGAGTGAGTAGAAATTTAATGATAGGGCAAAAAACAGTGCAGCAAGTATGAAGTTTAGCAACTTGGACACCAGTGACTTATTCTACTTTCAAACTTGGTTTTTTTAACTTATTGTCATGCCATGAAAGAAGTAAGAAACTGTGCAGGTAATTAAATATTTGCCGTGGGGGATTACTTGCAGTTAATTAAAGCCACACAATTTCAGCACATACCTTTCCTACAGATTATTAAATTTGGATCAGATATTAACAACCCAGCTTTTTATTTATCCATCAGAGATTATTTTTGGACACTTTGAGGAACAGAGTTTCACAGGGGCATCCTTGGGTATATTGTAAGATTTGCTCAGCTACGTTGTAGAAAGGGACCTTCCAGAACTTAAGCTGTAAAAACACTGTCATAACATTGTCATAATAATAATTTATTATCACATGCTGTAGATCTTTTGGCACTGTCACTTACTTCTTCCATTGAGCAGGATTTTAGAAAGCATCTCACATGGGAACACAAACTCTGATTATCTGTTGCTGCTGTCATGACCTGGAGTGGACTTATCTCTGTGGTTTGCAAAAATGTCCAGTTAGATCAGCACTCGTTTTTAACAAGGCTCGAAGAGAGCTCTTTATCCAGTGAAATCTGTGTGTGATGAGGATGAGCAAAACTAAATTGAGTGTTGGTGTTGCCGTATTACCTGAATGCAGTGGAATTATGCATTATGTATTTCTCCATCCCCATGCAAAAACTGACTCTTGTCAGAAAATGCTCTTTGACACAACAAAATAATGCCCTGTGTTTATGAAGACCCCAGATAGCACAGCAATTGGACTTTCTGCCAAAATGTAATTTAAATCTCACTGTGCCACTGGTTCCAAGTATTGCTTTGGGCAGTTCATTTTGACAGTCTGCCCCAAAAAAGAAAAGTACTCTCGGCCACAATAATGACCTTGGGAGCTCTGTCATTAAGTGACATGAGGCTAGGATTTGCACAGGGATTTATGGGATTTAATGTTTCTGGAAAGATTTAAAGTTTGTGGAAATCCAACCATGAAAACCTGTTATTCTAAATAAATAATAAATTACTTTATTTATCAAGTAGGTAGTTTGTGCTATTTCTCATAGATTTGTGCCGCTCCACTCATTAGGAATAAAATCCTTGGTAGTGCTGCTGATTATTCTCAGGCATCCTTCCTTGCCAGCTCCAGGTTTAAGGTTTGTACTGCCAGCAAAAAACTGCTCAGTAAGGGCAGGGATTCAGAAATCAATTTGAATAATTGAAACCCACAGATATACTTTTGTAGGTTATAAGGCTGTAGTTAAACAGATGAAAAATCGGTCAGTGTATCAAGATGCCAAATATGAAGCTGGCACTGAAGACCTCCTCTAACCCCAGCAACTGCTTTTCCAGCATGAAAACTGCTTCAGGATTTATTTGTTTGTTTGCTTTTTTCCTCAGATTCCCCAAAAGACTCCAGAGACACACAGAAGGGTGATTCAGTGCATCCCATGGTGTGTGAACAAGATCAAGCCAAAGGTAAAGTTTCGTATCAAAGTTTTTAAAGACAGAGATAATGAACCAGTGTGAAACCTCAGTTCTTCCAGTGTCAGCATCCAGTGGGTTTCAGCCTGACTTCTGCCACCTTAAGGAAATGCTCTTGGCTAGCAGAGGTTGTTTCAGCCGGTTGTGGGGCAGTAATCCTGGTGCTACTGGGAAAGACACATGTCTCTAAAATGGTTTGGCCCTACTGATCCTGGGTGCAGAGCATTGTTGTCATGTCCTCCTCTGTTGTTACTGTGGTTCTGAAAGCCTGTGGGGTGTCTCTGTTCCCTCTGCTGACCATCAAGTGCAAGTGCTTTACAATAGCTCCTGTGAGAAACAGTGTCAAGACTAAACTGCAAAAGAAGAAAAGCTGTAAGTGCTGCAGGGTCAGTTTTGACCAGCTATTTAACTAACTTAATGCTTAGTGTTGTTAAGGGATATCTTCATACATAGAATGTGTCTTACATTGTTCATTTAACAGAAAAAAAAGCAGTGCTTGGATTAGAAGTGTCATGCTGTGTGTGAGGTTCATTTTCTGTTTTAAGGAATTTAGTGTTGCCTGCACACAGCATCATCCTGATACCATTTTGTGTTTGTTGTATTAACAGGACAACAGGATGTCTCTGCAAATGAGGAGATAAAAACTGGGTCAGATTCCCAAGGCTCCTGCATGGAAATAGAAGGTACTCCTTGTGTCTTGAAATCAAAAAGCAGGATTAACAAGCAAAAACACTAACATAGAATCATGGAATCATAGAATGACTGGGATTGAAGGAACCTTAAAGATCATGTAGTTCCAAGCCCCTTGCCATAGGCAGATACACCTTCTACTAGGCCAGGTTGCTCCAACCCTCATCTAACCTGGCTTTGAGCACTTCAAGGGATGGGACATGGGGACCGTGTGTCTCTGGGATTGCAGTGAGTCCCAGTGAAGAGCCATGCTTAGAGTAGGCACATGGGATTTTGTGCTAAACCCCAGAAAGTTCAGTATCTTCAAGGGTTTGCTCTGAACTAGAGCCTCTTGGATTTCCTTGGGCATCTTTTTTGTTTGTACTTATGGAGGAAAAGGTCCTTTTCCTCTGCCAGGGTTTTTAATGGCAAGGTTTCTAGTGGGTGTTAATCCTTTTATGTCCATTCTGAAAAGCATTATTCCTTATCTTTTTACCAAATTTATTCAGATCCACTGTTGAACCAAGAAGTCACAACAGAAGCTGAGACACCTTTGATTCGTGATGCAGAGGAAAAGGAAGAAGGAAAAGAAGGAGGTGAGCCTATTATAAAACAGATGGAGACAGAGAATGCTGCAGGACTCATCCTTTTCTCTTGTGAGGAAACATGGAAAGGGCTCGTAAAAGCACCTTTTTTCCCCTAAGAAAAAACCCTTTTTGTCTTATCTTTGAGTGTAGTTTTGATATATTGGACATGGATTTGCATAGGAAGCTAAGTGCAAAAAAAGTGCACACTCAGGTTCAAAAGTGACATTTAAATACTCTTCTCATTTTTGGGATTTTTGCATTTAAGCACATAATGCTGACTAAACAACCAATTTATTTCCATGTAAGTATCCTTTTGATCACATTTGCTAGAAGCATTCAGAGTACATAAAATAAATGTGTATAATAGGTATTTGTGAGATTATTAATAGAGATTTAACTAAAGAGTAACTAAAACTAGTAATTTTAATGGAGAAACCAATATTTAGAGTGAGAATGCAGAGTCTTCTGAAGCAGTAATTTTTTTATGGGAGTAAGGTATTTAAAACCTTGGGAATGTTTTTGCAAAGAAATGTAGAAGTTTAAGTGTTGAGTGCTTCTGGGAACCCTGCAATCATCTCACCATTTGTAAAGGCACGTGGTTATATAAAAAAATAATGTATTATGTAAATAATTCTCTAATTTTAAAGTAACTGCAAGTCAATTATATGGTCATTTGTAGAGCCCAAGGATGAAATTTACAGTTCCAAGTTAAAATGCAGACATGATTTTTATTGAAAGTTCAAGTCAATACTAACTGTGTTATCCTAATTATGAAGTTCTTTTCTCAGCAACAATGACACCAACTTGCTTGTAAACCTGCGGTAGCAATATTGGCAATTTTCTTCATTGCAAAGCCACCTTAATGGAACCTCTTTGTTCACATACAGCTAAACAATATCTCCATTCTTTTTTCTTTTTTTTAATTTTAATTGCCTGTCCAAGTTGAGATTAATCACATCTCCTTGTTATCATTTGTGTTAATGGTATTGGTTTTGTGCTGTGCTAATGATGATGAAGGTAGAATTGATATATAATTCTTATGTTCAGATTCAGGTAAATGGTACCACACTACCTCAGTTGCAAACCCAAGTTATACAATACAGGCTCACTCTGATTGCAAATACCAGTGTTGTTATGTCAATCTCCTCCAAACAGAAATTATTTACATATTATTTTATGCACCATCACAACTAAATTGGACAAAATGTACCTTCATTATTTGTACATTTTCTCCTCTTAACTACTTTGGTGTCCTCAACAGCTAGGGACTATCGTTCAGTTCTCAGAAGAGAGCTTATATTTCAACATCTGGTCTATTTACTATTAAAATATGCAATATTAAGGAAAAGCAGGTAATGTCAGAAAAAGGTTGTCCTTGGCACCTTTCCTTTTCCAGCCCTTGATTTAAAAGTTTCAAATACATCAGTAAGTAAAATAAGAAGTAAGTAAAAAGTTCTTGCTAAATATTTTGGAACTTGTTCCTACCTGGGGTCTCAGATGTTGATACTGTGCAGGATTCATCTGCTCCAAAGCTTGTTGAAGTCCATAGAAGGAGTATCATCAATTTAAGTGATCTTTAAGTGATCATGGTAAGTTCCATAATAAGAGGAGATGTGTTGAATCTGTGTGCAGGATAACAGCATAAATATTCTGTTCACTTTCTTCCAAATGTACTTTTTTTGGCGCAGGGAAAATAAATGGATGCCCTTGCAGAGCAGGAGCAGAGAAAGAAATAAAGCCTTTCCCTTGCCTTGTTTCATTCTTATGGGTACAAGCACCCTCGTAGCTCATCTTGCTAGATGCTCCTTGTTCTGATGGGCACAAATTCTACCTCATGGGTTTTGAAGGTTTGCCATAAAGTGAAGCGAGCCTGGACAAAAAGAGGTAAAAAAACCCAAAAAAACCCAGCTGAAGTTCAGACTGATAAAATAAGGATATATTTCCCAAAGAGAGACTCCTCTTAATAGAAAGAGATTACCTGGCATTAAAAAGAGATTTAATATGTGACATTATTTTATGTAACCCAAGTGCTGCCTCCTGAAGTAATTCAGCTGAATAGTTTTCCAGCAGCACACACAGTACATTTGAGACATGGGATGTAATACTGTATTTTTGTATTAGAACGTGGGAAAAAGGCTAAGGTGGGACTGCTAGTCCTGTTAAAACAGAAATTCATGGATCTTAAGTTAGTTTGACCCATTCTGGATCTATATGCATAGCCAAATGTAGCAACTACTAAATTCCAAACTACCTGGTCTTTCTGTTCCACATGGGATTTTTTTTGGTGTATGTTTTCAAACTCACCCCAGAGCAAAAGGTAGCATGTAGCTGCCTCTCTCTTCTCTCTGTCTCACTGGGAGCATTAATTCTTGGGAGTCATCTGCAATCCCTTCAGTCCTCAGAACTGGAGCTCTGTAGGCCACCAAAGGACCAACAAAGTCTCTTTTCTGACCTAAAGCTGAATTTCTGCTCAGTTACTGATTGTGGCTTTGAAGCGTGCAAGGAATTTTTTCAATGATGTGGTTTTCCGTGGAAAAAAATGTCTATTTCTTGCTGTTTTAGAGATGTGTCCCAGTTTACATGAACTTCTGACAAACCATGGGTTATCTTCTGAGTTAATTGTGCAAATTTTACTGCCAGCTCATCTCTGTGTTTTGGAGTTTTTTTAAAGCTTGCAGGGTCCTTTCTGTATAGCTCATTTCACTTCACAGCTCCACGCTGTAGTGTGAATCCCCGAGGAGTCCCAGATCCTGGTGCTTTCAAGGTTCTGGGATGCTGGGAGCCCAGAGGAATGAAGAATCAAAATGTTGGCAGTCACACTACTACATCCCATTGCCAGCAGTAAGAACCAAGCCAGATTAGCCTGAAGAGTATAACAATGTGAGGCACTGTGTGTTTGATAAAAACCTGCTGTTGCTTTTTCCAATATCAGTAATAAAACATCACATGTGCCAATTTATTCCCTTTTTTCCTACTGCAACTTGAAGTTATATATTAAGAGGGAGCAGCTGAAGAAAAAAGGCAAACTAAGATGCCTTTTTTTATTTTTTTCCCACTACTATAATGCACTCATTCTGGCTCACCAAAAAAAATAATGAAAATATGTGTTTCTTATAAGATTGGGGAATATTCTCAAATCCCTTTATTAAAAACCAGAGCAAGTGGTGTTCACTGACCTATTTGCTGACTAGGTAAGTGTACACAGTTTTAACAGACCTTTTGGCAGTCCCTTTATATGTACACTTGGAAATAGTCCTGTTGTGTTGTAATGGCCATGCACTCAACATTTATTTGCAGGCTTAATCAGCACGTTTGTTCCACAACACGATTTGCAGCACATGGAGGTAAATCCCATACTTGTGTGAATATGCAGCTGATTTCTCCTCTGAGCCCACTCTCACCTCTGTCATTTCCCATCTCTTTCTATCTCCCTTCATCCAGACATTCAGTATGATGATTTCCCTCACTAATCACCCTTAGAAGTTGCTTCACTCTAGGATTAATTCTAGGGGTAGGAATTCTGTCAGAGCACTAGAAAACGAACAGTTATTGCTGTTATTTCTCTGTTTGAACTGAAATTTTGTCATCTTGTGCCATTTGGAACATAGTTTGAGCTTGACCTGTGATGTGTGTCCACATGAGAAACTTATTGGAGTGATTGGGTAGAATCCGCACCTTAACCATGAGGTTAAGTCTGACCCAGAGGCAGGCTGGGGGAGGTTTCCATGATTTGCATGGATTTCCTTTGTCAATCTTCTGATCAGGGCTTGTTTACTCTAAATTTGAAGTCTGCCTAATTTCAAATTTGAAGTCTGCCCAGTTCTGTTCTAGCTAAGCCCAGTTTTGGCCAACAATCTTCGTAACATGAATGTAACCTGTGACTCTGTAGGCAACACTTTGTCCATTCTTCACTTGTCCATTTTGCTTTAGCAGGAGTGATAATTTTGTGGCATAATCTTGGAGAGAACTAAATGTTCCAAAACCTGGGGAAAAGAGCTCTCATGTTTTATAGCTTCAGTCTCAGGCTTTTATAGGCTTTTATATGCATTGGTACAGTCATAAATAATGTCAAAATTAATGGCTTTGTTATCAAACAGTCAAAAATTTCAAAATGATGTTGTGGCTATAGAGAAATGAAAGAATTCTTGGGAAAGATCTTTTTGGACAAACCTGACATTTTAATTACTGATTCATGCCAATTTTATTGCTTAACCAAACTCCTTCAATTCTTCAAGTGGAGAGAGATGAGACATTAAAAAAAAGTCTTCTCTAGATTCTTTAAAGAGGTAATTTCACTTTGTTTGGAAAGAAAATAATATTTTTGGAGTGCTGTGGCTTCTGAAGATCCAGTATGAAAGGCTCCAAGTTATTTTATTCAGTTGCTCAAAGCAGAGAGGAAAAAAATATCCTGAACCAGATATAGTGTTAGTTTGGTATTTGATAAGAACCCATACTGAATAGATTGCATGCCATTTTTTGGGCTGTTACAGCATATTCAGACACTAAATATGAAATATATCTTTAAAATCCTATTCTAACAGATACTGATGTTTGGCAAAGAAAAAAAAAACAAGTGCACCACTAGACCTTTTGCAGAAATGCTGTAAAGGCTGCAGAACCAGAAAGTTGCAAATGGGTATTTAAAGCTCTAAGGTATGCAGAGATTATGGACTGTTGGGAAGCAGTAGATGGCACTAGTGGGGGGTGCACAGAGAGATTATGAGTGGAAATCCTTGAAAGATGCCTCACCTATGAAGCCTCTCTTCGCATACCTTTATTTTCTTGAGAACTTCACAAAACTCCAGAGAACTTTTCAGCTGCAGTGTCAGCCAGTTGAGGAGATTTTGTGAGCAGATGATGTGTGCCAGCCCACTGTGCTGAGTTTGTGGTGGTCTAAGGGCTGTTGGGTCTGTATCAAGCACTCTGCCCTCCTGAAGGCATCATGGCTATGACAGAAAAAGATATCCAGGTAATTTCTATGTCTCATGGAAATAGCCAGGTGAGGTTCACCTGCATTTTCTCTGCTCCACTTACACATTGCAGACTGCAGAAGAGGAGTGGGGATTTGGCCCTATTGTCTGTGGGTTTATGGCCCCACTGCCTGTGGGTTTATGTTTATGCAGGGGCTTTGGCAGCTGTGAAGTGAGAGGTGTTCAGGCTCTTAGCTCAGCAAAGAGGCTTCACTGCTGGTGCAGGATGGGGCAGCAAATGGGATGCAGAGCTCCTGCAGGGCTTTCCTGAGGGTGCTTCCCTGAGGATGTTGTGTGACACTGTGCATTGGCAGTCAGGGTGGTTATTACACTGTCACTAGACTGCTCTAGATATTGATTTCAGTCTCTTGAGGGGAAAAAAGTCATATTTATTTTCCTGCCATGGAAGAAACTTATTTGTTTTCATTACTCTCCATATATCAGGTTCCAGCCTGAATGTACATAAAAAATAGGTGGTACAAGATTAATTTGAAGTTTTAATTATTTTTCATCCCTTGCAAGGAAAAATAATTTATTTGTGTGTGTGTGCTTTTCTAATAAGAAACTAGAAAATGTAAGGAATTTTTCAGCTTAAATGTTTTGCTTGCTGTCACAGTCACTTTATGTTACCAGACTTGATGGTAAGTCTAAAAGACAAAAAGCCAAAAGGAAAGAAAACAGGAAAACAACAATCACTGTAACAATGATAACATTTAAGGTTTATTATCTCTATTTGATTGTTTTCTTCATTTCATTTAAAGTAAGCAGAATAGTATTATGAATTGGCAATTTTTATTGCATTAAAAAAATATCATCTGTTTGTTCCTGCTGAAAGTGTTGACAATGCAGCCTTTGTTTAGTTTAATTAACTTATGTTACAGCACTGAATTGAATCACACTCAGCATTGAATCAAGTGAAAGAAGCTTTAGAATGCTTTTCCATATACAGAAAATAAAAAGAGAAGAAATTAAATCCATGAAAACGCTGGGGGAGAAACTGGATATTTTTAATGGAATATATTGAAGTGCCATTTTCATTTTGATTTTCCATGCTGGGAATGCCAAAAAATATAAAATCATGAAATCCCAGAGAAAAGCAGATGCTATGATATCATTCTTAGTTCTCATATGTTTATAATAGTATTACATGATATTACATCATTTTTACTTGTGAGCTACAAGTCTTGAAGAACTTTAAGATATTGATAATGCCCTTTTCACATATGAAAATCGGAGAGATAATAGAATCCATATTCCAAATGGTGGGGTCCAAGTCTACCAAGATTTGGTTTTAGCTCACCTCTCCAGAGATACAGCAGTGCCGTATGCAAACAAAACATGTATCTCTTTCAAACTGTCTCAAATAGCACCCAAGGAATGAGGGAAAGGAAGATGGGAGAGAATCTGACATCTTAGAAACAGTTTCCTGTAACATGTTGAAATAGTTGGGCTCACTGGCCAAGGACTGCACTGTTACAGATGGCATCATAGCCAACACTATTTCTAGAAATAAGCTTTAGCACCTCCAGAGATATGGCACCACTTTAACATACACTGTACAGCTACAGAGGTATCTGTTTGAGCAGTGGATTTAGCTCCTGTGTGCCATAGTAAGAAATTCAGTCTTAGATTAGAACAGGTCCAGCAGACCAAAGGAGTGCAGGCAGTTTCACCAGGAAACAATTTGATCCCTCACAGACAAATATCTTTGTGCTGTCTTCTACCAAAGAAGTCTTCATTTAGTTAAGCGCTGATAAATTTTAGATTCTTATCTCTTTTAATAAAGTTTGTTTATGATGGAATACCCACACATCCAACTGAGCTGGCTCTGGAACTGGAAATTCTGTGCTCTCACTTGCTTAGGTTTTGGATGGAGGTACTGCCTTGCCCAGGTTATGGCACTATATTATAGCTGTTTCAAAAACTCAAATGGCCACACACTTAGGGCAGCAGGGAGACAAACTGCATTTCATCAAGGATTTTCATAAAATAGAGTGGAGTCCAGTCATAACTGTGTGGAAACCACAGCCAGTGGGAGTGAAGAAGATATGATTTAGAGAACCATCTTTTTTTTTTTTTTCAAGTACAGACCAGGAAGGAATTAAAAGAAAACATCATATGTCCTAGGATTGAAAGATTCTCTGGCTTGCTCTTCGAGGAGTGGAAGAACATTTTCACTTCACTGTTTATTTCTGTAGTTTTGCGTAGTGCTGTGGTGAGGAGTAAATCTTGTTCTCATATGAGAAGGGTGGCATTTACTCACTCTGTACTGTCACGTGGGACAAGAGACACACTTTTGGATTCAGCTCTGTTCTATTTTTCTCTTCTGTGTATTCCCACTTCTGGCTCTGCTAGTGAGGTGTACACCATGGCTTCACAGGTGTCCTTGCTGCTTGTGCTTGCAGAGGGAGGCCAGAGCTGTACAAGATGGGGCTGCTACAATGTGAGGGGAAATGTGTACACAGCCTTGTAAAGTAGAGGTTGCTTTGCTAGGGCATGACCCCAACTGAGATTGAACCTTTCTCACTGCTGCTGACCCAGAGCAGGAAAAATCCCACCCAGTCTCACTCAGATCTTTGAAGCATAATGCTTTCCTCTGGATTTTCTCTTCCTTTTTTTCTGTACTTTTACTCATAACTCTTTGGCAGCAGATTTCCTGTCCCCTCGCCTTTTCCTAATGTGTTTACAGGTGAGTGTTCTTTTGAGGTGTTGCCATCTGGAACAGTTTTCCTCTGCTTGGTTGGCTTTTATCACATTTTGGCTCCAGATGAGCATGCAAGGCCATCACCAGCATACCTGGCCCATAGTGTCAACCCAAAAGCCCAAACTGACCCTGTCTCTAGCCACTCTGAATAATCTACCAGGGACAAAGCCCTTCCCTCCTACATCCCTGGGACTGCATCTGAGTCAGGCAGTAATATCATCTCAACATACTGGTGCAGAAATGCAGCTCTTTGGGACTTTGTTATTTCACAAAAAGCTCAGCATCTCCTTTTTGGGCTCTTGCATGATCTCTGAGGGGCCTTTCCTGGAGCACTCCTGTCTGCTGTGCTTGTGCTCATAGCTGCAATTAAACCAGTGCTCTGAATGATGAACTGTGAGTTGCAGCTGTAGACAGTCTATGGGCAACTGCAAAAACACTTAATTTTGTTGGAGACATCCAAGAGAAACATGAAGAGTATGGAATCGTGGGGTTTTTTTACTTACCTGTACCATGCTTCAATGCTTATAATGTCTTGATTAACACTGTACTTTGCTGAAACAGCTGCCCATGATTTTCCTCCCAGGTTCAAAGTCGTGACTTCTATCCTGACTTTTAAAATCCATTGCTTTCTACAGCCAGCAAATTTCAACCAAAATATGACCTTCATTAGTGTTTCACTGTTGCAGGGTCTTTACACTGAAATGTTGGGGTATATAAGCCCCTTGACTCATTATTCCCCTTTATGGATGCAGATGTGTAGCCTTTACTGTTTGTTTGTTCTGCAGTCACTGTGCCAGTAATCATACCTACCATACAGGACAAAACCACCTTTATTCCATTTACATCATCCTAAAACCTCTCAATATTTACATTGCTTGAGAACCCTCAAAAGATAGCATGTCTACACATTCAGCATTTTCTCTGTGGAGGAAATAAGCAGTCACTGACAGGCTATACCATTCTTACCTGGACAGAAAAACTGGTTCAACTCTGTTCTGGATTTTGAGCAGAAAAAGTCAATTGTCTCTTCTCCATTGCCCCCTGGTTACAGCTAACAATGGTCAGGGGGTCAGGATGGCAAATTCACTGTATCAGGAGCTATAAAACACTGAGATTCCCAATTTGTCACCAAATGCTATCACAGTTACAAATCACAGTTACAGTTACGCAGGTGTTTCATCAGCTGAAGCACAATTGCTGGGCACGTTTTCATGGTCTGTCAGCCTGAAATGTGGCACAAAGGTGTCAAATGAGAACAAATGGAGATACCTCAGGTGCTTCAAAATAAGATGTCAATATGCTGAAAAATCAATGCCTAACTCCAGCAGCTCAAGTCAAGGAAATTAACTTGCCTGTTTCTTCCAGCTATCTGAGCTAGAAGGAAGCTTAGCAGGAAGCTCACAGACTGAGCAAGGAGTGAGGTAGTCAGCACAGCTGGGCCTGAGCATCACCCCCTCTCTGGGGTGCTGGGACCTTAACATGGCGCCTCCATCAACCCAGCTGGTCTGGAGAGGTCAGAAAACTGAGGAGAATACCCTGTTATGAGTGTACAGCAGCTTCATTGGTTTTTGTTTTGCTCTTTTCTGAGCATTGAAAGATCTCTGCAGGTGACACTTTCTCATCAGTGCTGTCCCAGCAATGAAAGGGGCTTCTCTCATGGCTGTCTTGCAGGAATCTTTTAAGACACGAGGATCAGGGGTGGAACCCTTCCAGCATTAATTCAGATTTATTTTCAGCATGCTCTGATCAACAGGCTGTGAGGCCAGGGTAAGCACTGGCATGGTCCCTCTCCCTCACTTGGGTTCAGATCCTCATTGTTCCAAGTTTTTCATGGCTGCTGCCATCACACCTCAGTTAAGCCCTTGGCCCTTCTTGTGATCTCACCTCACAGATTGATGGTGTTTTGCTGTGATCCTTGCCAGCACACTCAATTCTTCCTTTAGATATCAGGAGCTCCTGTCTGGTGGTCACATTGATCGAAACAGCTGGGTTGCCAAAAGAGAGTTTTTTGAGACTTCCTCCTTGGAACAACAGATATTTTACAATTACCCTCACATGAGTATAGCTAGCAGCTTCCACACTCATCCTGGTCTGGTAAAACTGGCATCCTCTGTGGTTTTGGTTTCTCTCTCTGTCTTCCAGTGTGTGGTAGGTACAGCTGCTGTGGCCTTTTTAAATGGTTGTCAATGTTTTTAATGCCTGTATCATCATAAATCTGCTTGCACATAGAAACCTGAGTCTTGAATTGCAGGTGCCTGAGGTTACTGGGAAGTTACTGATACGTCTCAGTAACCACACAGTGGTACTGCAGGCTCCTGCAGCTGGAACACTGCTGGTTTTCAGGCAAATGTCCAAACACTTGGATGCCTTTGTAGCTTGGTTTTGAATCTTATGACACTGCAATATGGGCAAGTTTGCTTTAAAAAGAAAAGAAAGTTAAAGGGAAAAAAGTCTTTAAACAATATTTCTAGTATTGCCTGCTTCCAGCATGGCATAGAATAGATTTCCTGGATGCAGTTCTGCTTGCAGATCCAGCTGGCTCTTGAAGTATGTGAGCATGAAAAGCAGATGATAAGAAAATCATATATATCTTGTACCTATCTAAAGGAACCCAAGTAATCTTAGAAATGGGTGCATACAGAGATCACAGAATCTGCTCATGAAACTGTTCCCTCTGGCATTAAACACAGCCAATGTTTAACAGTACTGGGTTAAAGGTGTGATGTTTAAGACACAGGAAATCTTTCCGAAGTGAAAAGAACTTTCAAGGAGAGCCTAGGGGAGAGATATTCATGTCAAGATTTGGCTGTAAAATATGTTTCATGCCATTTGTTCTTATCACAACTGCTATGGGATATTTAACCACCAGAGGTAGCCATGACCTGGGGCTTGTATTTGATCCTGGAAGCAGCAGTGCCATGCAATGTATTGCATTGCCAGAACCATTTCCTTCTTGTAATGAGGTCTGCCATTCAAGGATAGATATAGCTTGCTCTTGCCCAGCTTGTTAATCTGACTGGATCACCAGCTCACAGCTGAAAAAACTGGAGAAGGATCTGCACGTGGGAGGGAAGGAGATCAGCCATACATAGTCACATATTCACATATTCACATACTCACATATTCACATTGCAAAAGTGAGAATGAGCACCAGGGTTTTGCAAAGGTTTGGTCACAGCTTTGGGTGTTGAACGAAGGCAGCTTGCTCCTTGCTAACCTGAACCCATAATCAGCTGGATACATATCCAGCTCCTCCAAGAGGAGAATCAGGATGGCACTGGCACTGTCACAGCTCCAAACTGACAAAGCCATTTAGAGCAAAGATAGCTCAGATTTTGCTCCAATGTGCAAAAGTTTGCCCTTTGAATGTTGTGATTTTTCTCTAGCTAGTCTTAGAGATAGGAAAACACAGCTGAGTCTCATCCAGGCCTGAAGAGGGTGGAGCACATCAGCTGCTTGCCATATTGCTGGAACACCTGGGGCATTTCCTTTGAAATCTAAATGCAGGCTGTTCACCTGTATTGCCAAGTACAACAGAAGCTTCCTTCTGGCTGGCAGGGTGGTATTAATTTAAAAAGAACACCATCTGTGGTGCCTTGGAGAGCAGCAGTCAGAAAAAAACAGGTAGAGAGGTCACCAGGAATAGTCTTGTTCTCATCTGGGGGCCTTGCCACCTGCATCTATGACCCATCATTTCTAATTAGCAGATGTATCTTGGGGAAAACTAGTGTTTGCTTTCCTGAGATGCTGTTCTTACTAAGAGATGCTGTTTTTGCTGAGCCTTGCAATCTCATTTTGTGAGCTTTCACAGACATTTTGGGTGGTCTTAGTAGCCCAATAATTAAGAAGTCCTGTTCCTCCCTGCTGCAGGCTGCCCCTTTGTCTTTCTCTTTTCTTCTCAACACTACTACAAGATGGTTGGAGATTTTTAATCCTTTTAAAGGTTTTGTATTTTCCTATCTCATCAAGCATGTCTCAGCAATGTTAATAAGCCTAAGGCTTTTCAGGCCCTCTTATTTGCCCCCCAGAAAATCAGTTAAGGACTTGAATGTTTTCAATAAAGCACTTGCAAAGCAAATCCTTAGAGGCAAGTAATAGGTGCAGTTAGTGTTATTTAGCTGTTTGTTCTTTTTTCTCTCTCTTCCATCTGTCCGTCCATCCATCCATCCATCCATCCATTGATCCATCCTTCTGCCCAACCTCTTCTTGTCTTTCAGAACATTCAGGGATGCCCCTTGTTTTTTGGCAGTGGTTGACAGCAACTGATGTCTGGTACTACCCAGAGAGCTCTTGCCCTTGGGCCAGTTCCTGAGTGCCATTGGTTTTAACCTGTTTTAATCTGTTTAGGTCCCCTGAATAAAAAATGGCAAATATAATTAGCTAATCAGTACTAGGAGACCACTGAGTTAAGGTGTTTTGATTTAGGGTTTGGGATTCTTTTTTTTTTTTGTTTGCTTCATTTCCACACTTGTTTGAGTCTAGCTTGTAAGCTTTATTTACAAGATCACAGCAGTTGAAATGAAAGCCTGGTTAAATAACAAAAAAATATATTTGCATCTCGCTTTGTGTTTGACATTGAACATAATTTATTACTGCATTGTCACATGCACTCTTTTATTATTAATCTGTAAGCTGTAATTGTACAGCTGAAAATGAGATTTAAAAAAAAAAACCCACAAAGCATAACTTTTTCCCTTCTTCCCTCCCTCCCTATAAAACATGAGAGCTAGCTGCTTAACCATGTGAAGCACAGATTTTGTGTGGGATTCCAAACACCTCAGAGATAACTGTGACATAATTTTGCCACATAATTGAATTCAGTGGCTGATGGTTTGCCTTTACAGGTAGATGAGAGCATCCAGCCATCAGATATTTGCATCACTAGAATTAAATGCCTACTAGTTTATCTGCTCAGGAGATAAATATTTAGAGATCATTAAAATGGTTAGCTGTATATACATGGAAATGTCCATGGATGACAGGGAAAAATGTGTGAGGGGGTTTCCTTGCAATCACAGAGGATGTGACCTCAATTACTGCAGTTTTCTCCCTGATGCTTTCCTTCATGTTACACATAAAGTTGTTGCTGCTGGGTGCTCTCTGCCCAGAGGAGGAAAGTGCCTTATCTAAGGCTAGATTAAAATGCTCCACACATGCTGTTCTGACTCTTGGCATTTTTATTTTTTTTTAAAGCCACTGAGGGAATAACTGCAAAGAGTGTGTCTAAACGAATGCACAGTGTAGGTTTGTGTCATGAGGGATGTTATCTCTGTAATGGTGCTCCCTCCATCTATCTACACAACGCAGGCTGTGGCTGAAGAGGAGCACGGCTCCCCAGTGTATTAACATCCTTGTTTACAGACCACATGACAATCTCTGAAATGCTAATTGGCTTTCTTTTAAGCCAGTTGTTGCATTTTCTTTTCAATTTGTTTTCCACTAAAAGGAATGTTAGTGTTTTTATGATGGCTGGTGCTTAGCAGAGCTCCTCTCTATAAAGATAACAAATGAATCATGACATTCTCCCTGGGACTGTGCTTAGAACAAAGCAAGCCAGTGGCATTTCAAAGCCTGCTTTTAAAATAACTGGTTATATACTCTGTTTATCAGAATCACAAGGAAATGCCATTTCTCTGGTATTTTGCACCTTCTCTTAATTGACTGGGAGGTGGAAAAATCTTTGGGCAAAAACTTACAGCAGGGCTGCTGGAACTAGATGATCTTTAAGATTCCTTCCCAAACTATTCTATGATTCTATGACCTCAGGACACAAAGGACACACATGCAGAAAGCTTGAAGCTGCTCCATGCTTTCTGTATCCCTGTGCTGTTCAAGATACTCAAGTAGTTGGGTCTGCTGCAGGCCTTGGGAAAGAAAGAGGTGAGCTCTGGACCATTGAGAGCAGCTACTGCAGGTATAAATATCCTGGCACACTTTGGAATTGACATTTCGATTTTCCTCTTCCTGCCCTGCTGCTGGGAGTTGCTGAGGAGGCATTGCAGTTCCTCACTGAGCACCTCTGGTGCTGATAACATGGAATAAATCAGAATTTGGAGGGTATGTCCAGAGGAAAGCTGGAGGAAGGGGCAGGGGGCTGGTCCAGCCTTGGCTGTGCTCAATCAGTGTGGCTGAGGATACCCAGCATCCCCAAAGCCTTGGTGATGAGGTTTGTGCTTGTGCTGTATTTCTGCAAAAATACTTCGACTCAATATTCTATATAACCAGGATTTTTGTTTTGATGAGAAGGCAGCTCTTTTCCCCTTACATTTCACAAGTTTCTAGTTTCTGAAAACTTCAGAGTTTTGTTGCTACAAACCATCACACATTTAAACTGATCGGCCCACTAGCAGCCCTTGGCAAAACTTTTGAAATAAAGCCACCTTTTTGAGCCCTGATATTCAAATCACTGCTGTGCTCCCCTTGGGAGCATTGCTCCATCAGTGGAAACCTGGCTGCACATGGCCAATGATCCAAGGATTGGACTGTAATGATGAAGAAATAAAATGGGTCTAAACTTTTAGGCTTGCCATATTAAATATGCTGTGAGATGAAGAGCAGGTAAACTGAATTTAGAGAACTTTAATTTGGGTTCATTTTCATTATGCTTTCCATTGTACATTGATGGTTACACTGTTAAGTTGTTGCTTAGGGTTTGAATTGCTATGTGTTAAGGAAATGAAACTTAAGTGAAGAATTTTTCTGATAGGAAACATACAGAAGGATTAGCAGGACCTTTTTACCTATTAGTATTTTTACTATAATCATTAATGATTACTGCTGTATAGTCCAGTCTCTAAACTTAAACTGGAAATACCATGAAAAATGCTCTTCACTGTTTCCTTTACCCAAGGAGTGCACAGCCTAAATTCCATGATTTTGCATGCTCATCAGCCTAATTGAGGCATCCCTTTCATGGACTGCTAACACAGTGGCACCACTGTCTCATACATTGATCCTCTGTGACCAACAGGCCTCCTCCAGCTCTGCTGCTTAAAAAATAGCTTGCTTGCCTCTACCAGAAGTACTTGTGTCATGAATGACCAATTAACACACTCTGAAATGCTTCCTGCTGGGTAATCTGAAGCAGTTCCTTCTGCTTCCTTCCTCCATGAAAATGTCTGACAAAATTGAAAAATGCTCATGTCCTTTTAATTTGAGGGGGGGTTTCCACTTTCCTTTTAATTTTTTTTACAGCAATCTGGTACCTTCAGTTTATAGTTTTGGCAAGAGCCAGCAACATTTCTGTGGCTATCTTGGGCTTCACAGAATACATTTGTATGACTCTCTGAAAACGTGTCATTTCCCATTACACTATCAGTTCTTTTAAACCACGAGAAACAAATCAGAGTTTGATTCAGGAGAAGGTTTTGTTAGAAATATTTTGATGGACTCCACATGTGCGTTTGCAGTGGGTTGCCTGTACAGCAGGACCACCCCCTGCCTGCAGAATGCAGCAGCTGCAGTGGCTTTGTCACAGTGTCAGGGCTTCTGCCAGTCTCCAGCCTGAGATAGGTGCAATTATTGCAAAAATTGCCAAATTATGGTAGGTTTTATCAGGCTGAGGATCAGTGCTTGGATCCCTCATAAATTTTTCAATCTGTTCTCAACATTGTCACAGATATCCAGGGTGACTTGAAACACCTCTTTAAGGCACAAGACTTATTTGTTTCCTACCACCCCAAAAAATCTCTACACATGTTAACTGAAATGCCACAGACCTTGGATTTAAAGCACATCTCATGGATGGACCTCTTTTTGGTGCTTACATCAAAATAACTGGGCAGCTAAGTAGGGAAGACCTAGATTTGCTATGAGCTATAAACTTTCTAAGCAAAGACCAATTTTCTGTCTAACACACACTCCATTTTTAGGGTCTATATCATTTAATATAGGTTCTGTGTGAAGAGAGCCATGCGAGGTGTTTATTTTATTTCTTGTATTTTCGTAGATACTTAAACATCCAGTGCACAGTTGTGAAAGAAATTTGTTTGGTCTCTTCAGATTGTCAGATTGATGGGGTTTTAGTGCACTGAAGAGTAGTAAAAAATGGAAACTATACAATTATTGAGCCACCCAGACTTTTAAGCCTACTCAGGAAATCAAGATAGATATATATATAATATATATATTTAAAGAAACGCAATAAAGCTTGTTTTTAAGACAGTGAAATTTGCTATTTTCAGTGGCCAACAAAACCATGATTCAAGGCCAGTGACTTAATTCTAGGTGACACCTCTCCTAATCCTTTACAGCTTAATCCATCAGTTTTATCTGTGACTCTAAGGAAATGTCTGTCAGGGCTGAAGTCACTTGCACCAGGTGATTCTTTTGAAAGCTTCAGTAGCTCCCATGAAAGTAAGAGATGCCAAAGAATCTGTGGAGACTGTGGGCAGTGACAATCCTTACACCAGCATACAAATGCTTGCAGACCTGGCCCATGTGCACATTTGTAGAGAGCACACCTGGAGCCTCTAATTCTTACCCTTGTGCTATGTGCTGGGAAAAGCTCTGTATTACCCTCCAGCTATGGATATTAAAGGAAAGAACAAGAGGGGAGGTGTTGCTGGGTTTTGACCCAAGGCTGGAACCACTCTATCAGATTTGGGGTTTTTTTCCTAAGCTCAAAAGACTTGAAAGATACATAATGGAAAGGCTCTAGGCATCTGCAAGTTCCTAAGCTAAGAAGGTCTTATGAATAAATTATAAAGTACAGTCCTAATCCAGCAATCTGAAGAATTTAGCTTGAGGAAGTGTTTTTGGTGTATGTGTGTCACCCTGCTTTAGCAGGACAGAAGTCTGCCGCTATCTAATAGAATTATTCTCTTCTGGTTTAATTGGTAAAGGTCTTGACTTTGGTGCTAAGATTGCAAATACAAGCATATTTTCTGGCATGCCATAGGAGAGAGCTGGCATTCCAGGAAGGGTTAAGTACTTCAACATGCCAGCCTGGAATTCAGTACTTTTCTATGGCCTGTGGTATCTCTGAGTATCCCATAGCCCTCACTGCTGCATTCTGGCTGCCTTTTGGGACAGCTCTTAGTGAGGAACTCATGCTACTCATCAATTAAAGGAGGATTTGAGGAGGTGTTACTGACTAGTTTCAAGGAGAATTATAGTTATCTTTTTAGACTCAAGTCTGCTAGTTTTCATGATAGACACCAGTTTTATTAGGAGTTCTATGAATTCTGTTGAGGGGAAAAAGAAGGGGAAAGCCAGGTTGTTGGTTATAATGTCACTTAGCATTCTAAGCACAGATTAAAGAGGTGGTGTTATCCTTAGTGCAGTGAGAATTGGCATAGATTTTTAAAGCCCATGTTTAGGATTCAAAATAGGTGCCCTGAATTTCAAAAATGCTGAGCACATCCAAAACACTTCTATGAAGTGAGCCCCTTTTGAAGCCAGATGGAGCTGCTGGGAGCTTGAAGCTTTTGAAAAAAAAAGATCTAAACTCCCTTTTAAAGTGCTCCTAACATTAGTCAGCTATTGTTGAAAATGCTGACCTCTATGTACTGGCATCTGGAACAACCTCTATGTTAAAAGATAGTTTGATGGATAGAGAGGATATGATCTCCAGTGCTAAAGGGAAAAATCCTGCATTTTTTGGAAGTGTATTCTCTGATAAGAAACATACTGAGACAGTTTCATCCCCCTCTTTNTATCCTGGGACTGTTTCCTCCTCCTTTTTTTTCCCCCCCTTTTTTTTTTTTTTTTTTTTTTTTTTTTCCTTAAAGACTTTGGTTCGGTCTCTGTGTTATATGGTTTTGGCTTCCAATTTCTGTTTGGTGCATTGAGGTATAACAGAACTTTGAGAAATTTTCAATAATATGGAGCAAAGGCACGATGGTTGAGGAAAAACATGCCTCAGCTTTCCCAAAATGTTGCTTCAGTTTTTACCCAATGTCACAGTAATGATCTAAGCATAAGCCAGCCTTGGTCCAACTTGCTGTTTGAATTTACTATCTCTTGATACAAGTAAGTGTCTGATGTATGTGAAACCTTGTGTAAATTTCTGATCCCTTGTTCTTCTGCTTGTAAAGTTGTCAGAGTGACCAGTAACAGCAGGGTGGACTTCTTCAAACAGAGGGAATGAAGCTGTGTGAGGGGGAGTGTTGTTTGGAATAAAGTGGTTTGGGAGATGAAGAAGACCACTGTACATGCCCTCTCCACCTAAACTGAGCAGAAAATCTCATAAATCACAGGACCTGAGTGTCAGCAATGATAGATGTCAGAGCTGATGAACCTGACTGAAGACTCTCCATAGCAAGTTATTGTAGTTCTGATGTATGTTGCTGGTTTTTTGCCTACCTGCTCCTACTGAGTCCTTGCATAGGGGTTGAGAAGAAGAAAAGCTGCCTCTCTTAAGTGTCCTGCAATCAGAAAGCTGTTCTTGGTGATGTCTGCTAACTACTTTTTTAGGTGACTCTGAAAAACACAGTGGCCTTTCTCTTGTAGTTATTGTTGTGCTCAGGTTCTTTTCCCAGACAACAAACTGGAGCCATCTCCATGACTAGAGACTAATTCAGCACAAGAACAGCAAGTGAGACTCCCTAAAATCAAGAAAAAGTGAGGAGGGACAGGACACAAACAAATACTCATTAAAGAAAGCCCTAACTATGTTATATTTCTCCTAACTAGAGAAGGAGAAACAAATACTCAGTTTCAAGCAAATAGGTCAGATCCCTGTTCTACAAATCTGAAGTCATTTGGGCAGTGCTCTGGAGCTGTTTCTAGAGAGGGATGATGATGGTTGTTATTATTCTTTGCATTATGTTATTTAAATGTAAATTCCTGTCTCTGATGTAAGGTCCTAGTTAGACCTTAGAATTTATGAACCAAAGAAGGAATGAAATGTGAAAAAAGTTTAGAGGAAAAATGAAATGTGAAAAAGTCTAGAGGAAAAAGTCTGCGGCTGTCTTTGTGTATTTTTTATTGAGAGCTGATATAAATGGAAGAAAAATCAAAGGCAGCAATGGCACTGCACGTTTTATCTCACACCCTGTGATGCATATTAGTGTTGCTTCCCATAGTGAGCCAGAAAGAGAGAGCATTTACAATTTTAGAAAACCCTGCATAATGGCTCTCTGCAAGAAAAAGAAGCAAGCGTGCTACTGCCAGCACTGACACTTGGTTTTTCCTCAGCTGCCAAGTTGCTGTGCTGGTAGCACTGTCGTGGACAAAATTTTTATGTTTCACAGTGGTAATTTTGAACTTGGTCTTCAAGTTTCCTTCAAGAAATGGGGAAAATAAAATTCACTAATGTGACAATCTAAAACCATTCTCTAGCCTTGCCAGGAAATATTGGCTAAGTCTATCATCATGTGGAAATACTCTCCTGTGGTTCAGATGTTAACACCCAGGCTGGTGGATCACTTTATTCTAAAGCAACCTACAGGAAGTGTCTTCTCTATTGTGGTTTTCAGTGTTTTGGAAATACTCTGGGCTTCATGCTAGGTCATGATTTAGGTCCTCACATGCCTTAGTTGTCTCTATTCAGAAGAGGATGTGGTTATTCACTGCTGGCATAGAGCAGCTGAGGATTAGAGCAACACTTCCTCTTATTTAGTCCTGTTATTTGCTGAGAAAAAAAATCTTACTCCATGTCACTGCTATAAAATTTTTGCTCTTATATTCATCCAGGTATCAGTAGAAATTAAAAATGGCATCCATGCTTAGGAGGTAATACACATTTTCAGTATATTTGCATTCCCTTCCATTCGTTTGAGTCTGGCTCGCTGCTGTGAAGAAGGATGCCAGGCTTTCAGAGGAGAAAGCAGGGCAGCCATCAACATTTATGATGTCCTCTGAGAGCAAAAGCTATGTGGATCTCCAAAAGCTAAATTCCAGCCTTGGCTTCTCTCTGCAGGCGTGGAGAGTATCACCTTGGGTAACATACCCATCTCTCTGCTATTCCATTCTTTACAGAGGGAAAATAACTCCCAGCCATTTATTTATGACAAATTGTTTACTGCCCTTGAACACAGATATGTACACAAAAGCATGCCCATATGTGTGTTTTATTTAAACATTTGTTCTGTTTTGATGAGTCACAATCAAGATCTGAAAAAAACAGTCCTGAGAACTTGAATAGGTGAGGAGCTCAGTAGCAACATGAGTCCTTTAGAACAGATTTG
Organism: Pycnonotus jocosus; assembly: GCA_013400435.1. Classification (NCBI taxonomy): domain Eukaryota; kingdom Metazoa; phylum Chordata; class Aves; order Passeriformes; family Pycnonotidae; genus Pycnonotus; species Pycnonotus jocosus. Next base: position 53,590 of record VWYP01015577.1, read on the forward strand.
TATTTATCACCATATAGTTAAAGCTGACTGTAAAATTTTGGCTCTGAAGGAACTGGAACAGGATTCTGCTTTAAAAAAAATAAACAATGTTACCTCTCTGTCTCAGTTTGAAAGACAGGTGTCTGCCAAAGAACATTGGAACCTCCCTTGGAATTCCTTCCCTTCAAATTATTATAACTTTGAAATGATGGGGCTTTCAGGCAAAGATACGGGAAAAGGAGTAACAGTTCTTTACTAGCATATGTATGAACAACAAGGCAAACAAACAACACCAACCAGAACACAAACCCAGTCCCAGCCTTCTCTCTGTCTGGGCTGTGGCACTTTCCCCTTTGGTGCAGTTCCACTCAGAGCCGGCAGGGGGCGCTGGTGGCTCCCGGCCGGGCAGGGCGGGTGTGGTGATTCCTCCGCGCCTGCAGGGGGCGCTGTGGGGCCTCACTATGCCCTGTGGGGGGAGTGGGTTCTCCATGAAAGGTGAAGGTGCTTCTCTGAAGGAAACTCTTGTAACTTCCAGCCCTTGAGCACTTTGAGGTTCTCTGAGGTTCTTCCCATCTTCTTCCCCACCTTTTTGTTACGATTTCTATTATAAATATTGTTTCTGCTCACTACAGATACCATCCAGTTCTTGCCCTGCTGCTCAAAGCTGAGGACNTAGTAGCAACATGAGTCCTTTAGAGCAGATTTGTATTTCTCCATGAAAGGTCAAGGTGCTTCTCTGAAGGAAACTCTTGTAACTTCCAGCCCTTGAGCACTTTGAGGTTCTCTGAGGTTCTTCCCATCTTCTTCCCCACCTTTTTGTTACGATTTCTATTACAAATATTGTTTCTGCTCACTACAGATACCATCCAGTTCTTGCCCTGCTGCTCAAAGCTGAGGACTGGCTCAGTCTCCATTATGTTTGGAGTTATTTCTTTGGAGCAAAATGGAAAGTTTCTTTCCCTTTTTTTGTGAAATAAACAGTGTCTCATTCGGTCAAATCTGTTCTGCTTAGAAGATCCGGGATTTCTTAGCTCCCACAGTCTGCTTTTCTGCAGTTTCCTCAAGATCATTTGAGGTGCTCAGAAAATACAGTGAATGCAAGGTTTAAAAGGAATAGAGGCAGAGTGTGTTCTGCTGATGGCAGCACAGGCTAAATTGTTCTGGTTTTTAGTGGGTGGACCGAAGGGAAAGCAAGGCCTATTAAAGCCTTTGGGCTACCACATTGGTTCATCAGAATTAAGGCCAGGGGTCCTCACCACAGATTAATGGTGCAAAGAAGAATCAGAGCTAATGGGGAGAGCTTTGTGCTACCAGATATGTAGTGATGAGCCTGGTGAGTGTGTGGAGACAGTGATACTGTGATGGGAGTAGAGGGGCAGATACCATTCTGGCAAGCAGCTGTCTTCCAACAGGCGGGCTCATATGGCCATGGAATTCAGAAGATATTTCTGAATGCCCAGCATCATTCCCTCTGGTAAAAGATGTGCCTTAGGAAATATATGGATGTCCTGAGGCTTACACAAAAGGGTGCCTTAGTGCTCTAATTCCTCACACCAACACAGCTTTTAGGATGAGGCAGGTAATGATCAGGAACTGAGCCAAATCACTCATGAGTTTCAGAAACAGCAAGGAAAAAATGACAGAATGGAAAAGAGAGATAAATAATCATTTACCATTTCTGTTCCCTTCACTTGTCATAATGCTAATGAGCATGCTATCTGCCTTATTTGTAGGCGGGGATGGAGCACAAGTGCTTTGGAAGCCATTCAGGACAGGTGATCTACTGGTTTGATCACAACCAGGCAACATTTTAGTTGTGTTAACAGCCAGCAATTGAGGGATGGGATGACATTTTCTGGATGCTCCATTTCAAACATTCTGTGCTGCAGGCTTCTTCTCTGATGAGAGGTTTCACAAAAAGATCATCTGGAAAACAATGACATTTTTTTTAGACATTTTCCAGAATAAAAAGAAAAAATCAAAAATACTTTTCTTAAAACAGTGTACCTTGTATTCATCAAGAGCCTGCTGTGTGCAGGTTCATCCTGGCTATAGAGAGAGACAAAGAACACAAAGTGGTCCTGATGGGCAAGGGTGATTTTAGATGTGCCAAATTTGTGGCTCTTATGGACCCTATTGCTGGGTGACAATCCTCACCAGCCTCCTCTTCCCACCTTTGGAGAATGGTAGGCACAATGAAATTTACTAACAGGATGTTTAATAAAAGACTGGAAAGGGATGGGGATAAGCGGATCTTAGACACTTTAAAATTGTGTTTTTAAAAAATTGCCCTTCAGCTTGAGCTGGGAATAACAGTGGCTGGGAGCAGCACGATGCCTTTAGGTACAGTTGTGTGCACAAACACAGAGAGCTGAGCTGACACACATTGCACTGGAGGGACAGGGAGATTCATCACTCTTTGTTGCTATGGAAAACAAAGCCAACATGCCAAAAAGGAGGGTACATACTCCATTTCACAATGAAGGGGCTGCAACACAAATCTGGAATGATGCTCACTCTGTGCCTTAAAAAGCCCAGCAAAGCTGGTACCGTAACCAGCACACCCTCCTCTGAATCTGCATCCCTGAGTTTTCTTTCATCTCTCTGGTGCATAATTGCTGGGGACAGGGTGATGGTTGATGGAGATGTCATATTCCTGATATAACAAATGGAGTTGTTTGTTATTTACTGAGCCATGCTGAACAGCAAGAGGCACGGTGGCGGCAGTGCCATTCCTGCAGGTTTGGAACTGTCAAGCTTGACCCGTGCATTGCAGGACAGCAAGGGAGAAAACTGCCCTCCAGCTCGAGTGTCATGGAGTACAAATGGAAAATGATTGCTGGTTTTTTTCTTAGAGCCCCAAGAGCAGCAGGTTGGGTGCTTACACCTGCAGAGCCATACAAGAAGGCAGCACAAATATTTGATGTGGTAGAATCTGGTCTGATTCAAAGGGTCAGTCATCCCAGATGGATATGGAGCAGGAGTCAAACAGAACCCTTGTATCACAGACAGCTTCACTTTCTAAATGAGGCAGCATTTATAATGTGACTAAAATACAGCAGTAAACAAAATACCTGAAGGCTTGACAGTCACATTAGCAAAGTGCTTCAATGAAATGACTGGAAAGAAGGAAAAAAAAACAACTCTGGCTATTTGCAGAGCAAGAAAATGGGAACTGGTTTTGACAGATAAGACAATGCAGCTGTTGGTCAGGAGAGCTTTGTTTTCTGGGTTTTTTTGTTTTGTTTTGTTTTTGTTACTGCAGATTAAAAATGGTGTGTTCCAATTTTAAACAGAGAAATTTGGATTTATTCTTTTTTAACATGCCTGACTTTCTCAGAGTCTTGGGATTAGGGGAAGCATATCTGCAGCTAAACTCAAAACAGTAAAATATATTCAGTGGGTGTGAACTGGAGAAGTCTGGATTGCTCAGAATAGCTGTAACATGTTTTTTTAATTGTATAATGACAGAGGTGATTTTTTTCAAAGTATTTAACACAAGTAGAAGCAACTGCTCTACAAATAATTTACAGCTAATGAATTTCATCAGGTTGCACATTGTCCATGGGCAGGATAATATTTTATTTGGATTCCTGTGGCAACACTCAAAATTGCAGAGAAGACCAGCTATGGGAATAATGGCATTGCCATTTTGCCTGTAAAAAAAATCATTTTCTGGATTGTTGTAGTACTGACAACTCTCTTCTCCCTCAAATATTCAGAATGACTAGGGGCCAGGATTTCCCACTTACTACGAGATTTCTAAAATTTCGGGGAATTTTTAAAGATTTAAGTTACTAGGCAGTATGTAATTACACTGACAGAACTAATTTACACAGGAAACGTGTTCTTCTGTTTGTCTCAAGGGGGGTCTCTGACATTATTAACAAGCTAGAAACTAATAGCAGGAGCCCAGGTTCCTGGTTCAGAGCCCACTTGACATCCCTGACCCACAGCCAATGCCAAGGCTGGGCTCAAGGGCTGGGCTCTGCCAGGAGAACCTCCTCGAGACTCATCAAAGAGGAATAAACATCCTGAAGGTGGGCAGCTCAGAACAGAAACTCTGGGTTGTTACAGCTCCTGAGTTTGCATTGTACCTGCTTTTGTTGCTTGAAATAGATGCAAACCTTGTGCAAAGGGAGGAAGAGGAGGATGAAGAAGACAGGGGTTACACTTCTTACTTGTTAGAAGTTATTGGGGGTTTGGAAAACAGGTGTCTAACCTCTACATTTGGGCAATTTTAAAATCGATGTTAAGGTACCAAGAGCTACCACAAGAGCTTCATGTTAGCCTTGTAAACAGTACATGAATCTAGAGAGGGAAAAAATCATATTTCTCTAGAGAAAATGGTGTATTAACTGTAAGCATGTGGAACCAGTGACTATTAAGGGGAAAAAAGAAGAGATTAAATGGGCATTCAGGGATTTCTGTCTTCCTGGTATATAGTTGTCTTATGCATTGGGAAAGGCTGGGAGCCCTGCTTGCCCGTGCCAGCAGCCCATTGTCCCTTAGTGCTGGGCTGGTTGTGTAACCAGCTGGCAAAGGGTTCAGGCAATGAGCTCTGGCAGGAGCACAATTGGAAATGGGAATTGATACTGAAAGCAGAATCTCCCAGGCTCCCTGCCCTTCAGGAACCCTCAGCTCCTGCAGGGAGACCTGACACCCTTTGCTTGTTGGTGCTTTAACCTGAAGGAATTAAATCGAGGGAGAGGCCTCTCAAATAAATTGGTTGTCAAGGCAGGTTCTGGTATTGATCAGCATCTGCTGTTTATGTGAATTGGGCTGATCTCAGAGTGAACCTGGAATGACAGCACAGCGGGGGAGCTATTTTGGATAATACCCTCTCCACATGCATGGCGGTATAGTGAATGTTCCTGTGCCCATCCTACAGTAAAAAGGAAGGAAGAAATTAAATTTATATTAAATGAATTTGTAAATCTTCCCCCAAAAATGGGATGGTAAACTGTACAAACCTACTCCCAAGATTTGCAGTGGTGCTCAGCTTTGTAAAAGTTTAAAATATCTTTTGCCTGGTTTGCCCCTGAACATTGTTCCCCACTATAATTTTCTTGCTGACAATATCCAACAATAAACTCCCAGTGTAAAAAGCACTGATACTTCAACAATCCCCTCCTAGAAATCATGGGGAATCAGGGTTTCAAATACGAAAAGAGGTGAAAAAGCTGAACAAAAACAACTCTTCTGACAGTATTTATGATTCTAAACCTCTGAAAAAAAGTAATTTTGCAGATCTGTTGGTGCTCTTGTTACTCTTCTTCACCTCTTTCTAGGCTTGCCAGCCCCCATCCCATGCCTGATGTTAGCCCTGCAAATGGGAGACAACTGGAACAAAGCACATGTGCAGGAATTTACACACACACATGTGTCCATAAAACTGCCTTTCATTAGACTCCATCATCACCTCACACTGTGCCAACAAACCTTTGCACCTGTCAGCTGCATGAGAGATTTCTGAAATGGAAAGTGAGAAACCTTTCAGCAGCGTGGCAAAGCCAGGCATGGCAGAGAGTTAAAGATCTCGTGATAAGGGCTGGGAACTTTGTGTGGTCACTTCAGGCAGTGACAAGGGGAGAAACTGGGAGGCAGGACATGACCTGTCATGTCATATCTCCTTTATTTGGTTACTAGAGGGTGGATTAAAGGAGTCAAAGTCAGATCCAGAGCCAGCAGCTGCCAGCCAGAGCATGCTGGTGTTTAGCAGACATCCCAAATATCTACGTGAGCCATCAGGGTGTCTCGGTGGGTAGGGCTGCATCCACTGCAGGCTGCACTCATGTAGAGACAGTCAACAGGACAAGGGGGGATGGTTTTAATGTGGAAGAGCAGGTTTAAGACTGGATATGAGGAGGAAATCCTTTACTCAGAGGGTGGAGAGGCCCTGGCACATGCTGCCTTGTGAAGCTGTCATTACTCCATCCCTTGAAGTGTTCAGTGCCAGGCTGGATGAGGCTTGGGACAACCTGATCTAATGGAAGGTGTCTCTGCCCCATTGGAACTAAGTGGTTTTTAAGCTTCTTCCCAGCCTGCCTGATTATTCTGAGATTTTTCAAACTTTTATTTTTCAGATAATCAAAATGTATCACAACTGGAATTATCTGTGTATCTTCCTTGATTAATCAGTGTTTTCATGGTCCCTTAAATTTTATGTTGATTTTGCCAGAAGTCAGGCAGGGATTTTGAAATACCTGTTCAGTCTCATACTTGACAAATTCCTACCATATACACATTATTTATGTGGGGCCATCTAGGTTTATCTTTTTCCTGAGCCAAAATACAGGTGGGTGAGCACTGGGAAATCTTGGGGATGTTGGTACATTAAAAAACCAGAGGAGATAACCATACTCAATCCTATGAATTCCCTGGAGAAGGATCTGGAGTTTGCTGCACCCACAAAGAGGCCATTCCAAGCAGATATGCAGCATTCTCAGTCACAGATGTTTACAGGCATTTTGTTTGTGTCTGTGGGGAGATGATTTTAAACCAGTGAGGAAGAGGTGAAGCTGGTGATACAACAATCCACGGAAAAGTTTCTGCATAAGAAAATGATGAGTGACATTTCTATCACTGTAAACTCATCCATTGCCCAAGCTGGGTAGGACCATAGGTGAGGCATTGGAACAGGCTGCCCAGGGAAGTGGTGGAATCCCCAACCCTGGAAGTGTTCAGAAGGTGAGTGGATGTGGCACTTGAGGCCATGGTTTTGTGGTGTACTTGGCAGTCTTGGGTCAACAGTTGGATTCTATCTTAGAGTCTTTTCCTACCTTAATGATTCTGTGATTCTATAGGTAGTGCACTGGAAGTTGCCAGTGAAAACAACATTGGCTATCACAGCGAGCAAAGAGGAAACTAAATTTCCCATTATGCCATTGGTTTGCAGATAAAATTAGAAGGAAAAGCGGCTGAAATTTTCAGAGGTAGCTACATTTTTATGGACAAAATAAATGTAGTACACTCTGGCAGACTTAAAAACTCCACTTTAGAATTCCACAAGTTTTTGAGAGGCAGTAAAGATTTCATCTGTGTTGTTGAAGGGGTAAATTAATTTAAGAATAAAATGTTTCTGAAATATGTGAGTCCTTACTGCACTCTGCTGTCTCATTATAACCACCCAAATGCCTGGATCACTTAGTGACCAGTGACCTGATATCCTGGAGTTCAGTCACAGGGTGGGTGCAGCAGGCTGTGCAGTGGCCACAGCAGCAGAGAAGGAGCATGATGGAATGTAAATAAAAATTGGCTTCTTGGCCAGTGGCAAAATAGTAGAACTCTGTCTAAAACAGCAAATCCATTTTTTTCCTTTTCAAATATTGTTAGGAGTTTGAATCTAAGCTTCCAGACAAGCCCGAGGCAGAAGAGATAAAAATGTTGAGTTACAGTGATAAAATGCATTTTCCTACATTCACATTCTAGTTTGTGTCTGACTACCTGGTGTATTTGAACTCTTCACCGTATTTATTTTCTTTCTGCTAGCTAGAGAAACTTTATAACTGTGATTAAGTCCCCATCACATATTGCATTTTATGAGCAGAAGGAATCCTTTAAAAGTGATGAGAAAAGAATGGTCGGGAGACAGAAGCACACACCACGATGCGATTTTAACAATCTCAGTTAAAAAAGAGCAGGGATTGCTGAAAATATTCAGGCAATTGTTTCCAAACTATGCTCTCCCTATATCCTCTGTCCTTCTGGGTGCCACTATGCAACAGTGGAGTCTACACAGGTAAGAACATGCCAGAAGGAAAACAAAAAAGCCATGCATGAGGAGTCTGAGAATTAGACATCAATCAGATACTGATTTGTATTGAGTATTGATTTTTCTCCTTCTTTGGCTTTTATTACAGGGATACAAGAGCAAGAGGAAACTTCCGTGGAGCCTATGAAAATTGACCTTGCAAGTCAAGCAGCAGATGTTTCAAATAAGGATGGTATGTTGTTCTATTATTTTCAATTACTTTTTTAGGGTAATGGCTTTAAAATGACAAAGAGATGTTTAGATTGGATATTAGCATGGAATTTTTCTCTATGAGGGTAGAGAGGCAGTGGAACAGGTTGTCCAGAGAGCTGTGCATGCCCCATTCCTGGAAGTGTTCAAGGCCAGGCTCGTGGGGGCTTGGAACACCCTGGTGTGGTGGAAGGAGTCCTTGCCCATGGCAGGGGAGTACAATGAGATGGTCTTTAAAATCCTTCCGAAGCAAAACCATTCTATGATTCTGTGTATTGTCCTGAAGTTGATACCCAGCATTGCCTTTCTGGAGTTTGTTTCTTAAAAAAAATTGAGTTATATTTATAATCTCTTCAGCTGAGTCTTTTTGAGAGTTTACAGCATCTCCACTATGTTATGAGTCTGGTAGACAGTAACTTTCAGCACTGTAGCCCTGCTTTTTGAGTTGATTGGGTTAATTCAGTTGGTATGTTCCACACTGCCTGCCTTTTAACTAAGTAATATTTTAGACCCACTGTGATGTTGGTCTTGATATAGAATTGGCCAAGAGGTTGGGGTCTAACTGCAGTCAGAGGATTATTTCTGAGTATCTCTGTGCTGATGCCCAGCTCCATCGAGGGGGAGGTGTTTGGCAGTATAACCATTCTGAACTCGTGTGTTAGTCTCATTCTAGGTCAGCTGTGATTCCCTTTCCTCCTCCTTCAGTATCCATGTACAGCTCAGTCTGGTAACAGTTCTCTCATAAGGACTTTTACTGTTAATAAAACAATCACAATTTAATTGATCTAACAGCAGTTCCAGTCAGGTTTGTGGACATAATCAACCCAAAATTCCTGACTTGGATATTATATTCCTCCAACATTGACCTCAATGAGCCCATGATCCACCTGTGTGGCAAATTCTGGCAAGGGCTGAGTACTGGGATGCTCCTCAAAATCTGCAGTGTGTAACATCCTTGTAAACAAAAAATAATTGACCCTCTTGACTCGCCCTGTGTGTAAAGAAATCATGGCAGGAATCAGCATGCTGTTGCTTAGGCTTTGGTGAGGCAAACCCTTTTTCACTCATCTTTGTCAGCTCTTGTAGCACAAGAGCTACATGCAGGGCTTTGTTGGGTTTTACACAGAGGGGATTTTTACTGCCCCAAACACTGCAGTGGGTTTGGGATTGGGTGAACAATGCTCACTTTATACCCATGCACTCCTCTCTGTAGTGAAGGCTATTTTTTACCTCTTTCTTTAACCTCCTCAACATTGACATAATATAAATTGAAGGCACACTTTTTTACATCTCAAAGACAAACCAATTATATTCTTTTTGCTATGAGTTACATGAAGAATCTGGTGCTGATTTCCTTTCTCTGATGTCAGATTGTGCTGCAGCATTTGAATTGGTGACTGATTAGATACTGGCCTGTAAAGAAGTTTGCAAGCACAGGAAAAGCAAGTGTGCATAATGAATTTTCTGTTTTAAAAAATACTAGAGGCTATGCTGTTACAAGTAGAATTGCAGAATAAAGCCAAAGCAGCCTTCTTGACTCATGCCTTGAACAAATCCAAAAGTCATAGCACATTAAAACATTTGAATTGTGGATCCATGGGATAGTTTGGGTTACTTAGTGGAAACAAATCCAAATTTACTAAAGGAACATCTTAAAGGATTTCTGGCTGGAAAGGAAAGTGATTGCATAGCTGTTTCAACATGTGCCATAGGACAGGACAGCAGGCCCAGCTAGTGGTTTCTGAAATGAGGATCTTGAGAGGTTTCTCTGTTTCAAATCTTGGTTATCTTGTAAGGTCTTCTACATATGACTCATCTTGTATCTTCCTTCTCTTTGAACTTTCTAAGTTATATGAAAGGACAGGAAAAGGGTGTTTGCTTAGGCTGCCAAAAAAGTACTTCACTTGTCAGGGAGGTCTTTGTTTCTAGACAGTTTAAATTGCTATTAGGATTATATTACAGGGCGGTTTTCTTTGTGGACATACACTGTGTGTTTAACAAAAAAAGAGAGCAGAAGGATCAAACTCATTCCTTTTAACAGTGATTTTTATGTAAATTGCTTTTTTTTTTCCTCTGGTCCCCTTCTTTCCGCCCCAGGAGATCTCATTGCTTCACAGCTGAAAGCACAAGCATATATCACTGCTCAGCTCAGCTCTTGTGGTTTAATTTCATGTACAATGGCACAGGGGAAAGTGCATTAGAGATGCAGAGTTTAGACAGCTTAGGTGGATCTCAATATTGGTTCATCCAGTGGGCAGGTCCATGAGAGTGATATATTTGAGAAATTACTATTATTTCAGACCTGGGCTTGATTCTTCATCAGGAAAACTGTCAGAAGGTGCATCTGTAGCCTGGATTATTATACATCTGGGCCATGTATACAGACACAGATTTGTCCTGCCAGTTTCCATCAGCCAGCAGAGCAAAGACCCCTGAATATTAAATTTCTCATACCCAGGACAGATTTGCTGATTAGTTTTTCTTAATGATGGCAAACCTCACCTTTGGTGATTGGGTTCTTAGATGTTATTTCCCTGACAGTAACCTTCTTTTTCTTTCATTTTTTCTTTCCTTATTTTTAATTTTTCTTCCTCGCTTTCTTGCTTTCTTTCTTGCTTGCTTGCTTGCTTGCTTTATTTCTACCACCAAAGCTATAGAGATTGCTAAGGCAGTTTTTAGTTTCCAGCTGGTATTAGTCAGATCAAACTTTTCACTTGAGCAATGAGATTGCTCAATCATCTTTTTGGTTTTAAGCTGGTGGAAAGCTGCATTTTTGATTTAAATCCAAACACTTTTGGTGTTTTGGTGTCATCTGCTGTCCAGGTCTATGGCACACTATCCTGGGCTATGGAAATGCACTCACTCCCTCGCAGATGGCTTTAACTTGGCTCTCCTGTCCCCACTTTGCCTGTCTTCTCCACTTAGATGCTGTGCTGTCACTCCTGGCCAGCTAACCTTTGAGCACATCACTGTCTTGCAGGGATGAGGAATAATGTTGCACTGCCAAAGCACATCCCCCCAGGCCAGCAACAGCCACAGTGCTGTGGTGGATGGGAATTATTTGCTGGGTTATTTCTTCTCCTCTTGCAAGGAACTTCCTTGCTTTTTGGGGGAGAAATCCCTGCCTGGTCATCATTTGAGAGCTGGTCATTTTGGCCCCCAAGGGGTCGAAATTTAAGAGAAATGAGACAGAGAATGTCCACATCATACAGAGATGTCCATTTCTGGCTTAAAAACCATCTGTGAAGCTGCAGAAGGAGGTGCAGGTAACACTGAATTTAGGAGACGTGCATCTCCTTGCACGCCAGGTGCTTCTCTGAGTCGTTGGCTGATGTAGCACATTATGGGGAGGTGCAACAAGACTGCTAAAGTGAGTTAGCAGTTTAAAACCCCTAAAAACCTTGCTCATCAGGGAGAAGCCCTATTTCAGCCTGGGTTGTGATGGGATGTAGAACAGCCAGGTCTAATGATGCCTTTGTGACACCACCTCGTGCTGGGAGGAGCTGAGGACTGTGAGTCACAGCCCCAGCAGAGCTGGTGGCAGCTCTTCCCTGTGTCCTTGTGCTGTGTGCCTCACTGCTGTGCTGTTTGCAGCTGAACAGAGCTGATTGTGTGGCTGAACTCAGAGCAGCATGTGCTGGGGTGCACTCAGGGGTCTGCAGAAGCCCATCCTGCATTCAGAGCTCCCTGCCCCTGGGAGAGCTGAGGCAAAGAACCGAGCTCAGTCACAAATACAGAGGAAAAGGCTCACCTGGGATGCTGACAGAGCCTAACCTCAGGTTTCAAGTCCAGATTTATTTTGCAGGCGGTTTCTGTAGAATGTGAGTGAAGGCTGAAGGTATTTTCAACAAATACTGCCCGTGAAGCTGTCCAGTATAATGAGGCTGGGAGGGGATGGTGTTGTCAGTGTGCAAAGCCTTCCTTCAGTGATTTTTTTATTAAGCATCCTGTCTTTGCTATGCAAATATGGTTAAAGAACACAACCTTGCTAAATGTGATGTGCATCAGAGCTCTGTAATCAGGAGAGGATACTTTTTGTAATATTCATCACAAACATCCAGGAAGCCATTACAGTACCTTTTCTGCATATGGATGATAAATAATTTACAAATAATTCATCAAAACTGTAACAGGTACATTGACAGGATATTGATTCAGAAAAGACATCATATTGCCTGGCTGGAAGGAGCATCGTCACTGATTCTGGGTTTTCTCCCTTCCTCTCTCCTATCTTATCTTAATTTCCATATCTCCTACTCATGTTTGAGGATTTTGCTTGTCACCTGTGTCAAATGCCTCATAATCTACAGGTGATAACGCAACACAAAGCCAGGGTAAAGAAAGAAAAAAATAGTTTTAGTATAAATGGCTTCATTCAATTTCAGTGCAGAACAAACACTAGATACTAGTCTTAAAACTGCAGGTATTTATGTTTAGCCTCGCTATGACCAATCACACCTGCCATAGTTTAGATGGTAGTTTTGACAAATGTCATGGTGAAATAAGTTTAGGCCTTCTATTTAAGTTTTTTTTAAAATTTTTAATTGGTTTTTGTTTTGGTTTTATAATTTTAAATGAAAATAAGTTTGGGTTTAAATGGATCTTACACTAACAAACTCTTATTGTAGGAATATAATGACATTGCCTCTGAATCCTTCTCTAGGTTGCAGCCATTTACAGTTCAAGAACTTCTGGAAGCAGCATCTCTGTAACTGAGACAGCATCAAAAGTGTCACAGCTTGACTCCTGCAATTTAGGGACATGGTTTCGAGGGTCTTGGCAGTGTTAGGTTTTTGGTTGGACTCAATGATCTTAAGGGTCTTTTCCAACCTAAATTATTCTATTTTTCTATGGAAATGGATCTGTGTTCATCCTGCAGCTCAACCCTGAGTCCTACCAGGGACTTTGTCAGACTCCAGTGTTTGAATCAGAGGGTCAAGGTTTGAATCTGAGAGTCAAGACCACTTAGTCCAGCAAAACTCCAGATCACTCCTTGGCAATGCCTGTATCTCTGCCTGTGCCTACAGAGAGAGACAAAGGTCCTTTTGACCTTGAGCTGGACTCCTTGGTTGGGTGCCAAATCAGACTGGATGGATGTGGACCAAAGAGAAAATCTGGAGCCAGAGGCTTGCATTTCTAGTGCTGCTAAAGCCTTCCTGCTTGCAGGACTGTTTGTCATGGTGGCCAGGGAACTCCAGGGTAGGATGGGTCCCTGAAGAGACCCATTTGATGACTTAAGAGATTTCTTAATGCAATAAATGTCCCTTTTGGTTTAAAAGCAGTTATTACTCCACATGATAAACTTAACGAGGATCATTAATAGTTTAATGACCATCTCATTTCTTTTTCAGCTGAAATGAATAGTCAAGTTGAAAGTATTAACGATCCAATGGAAACAGAGCGGAAAGCTTAAGTAACAGGTAAGACCTTCACAACTATTTTTCCTCTCCTATTTTCCATACAGTTTCTGTATGAAAACTTGCTTTGAAAACACCTGAATTAAACTTAAAAATTTACCCAACATAAGGGAAAAAAATAGGAAGACAGAAAACAAAGGAGAAGTAATTGTCTAACATGGCCTGTATTACATTGCAAAAAGACTTGATTTGTCAAGCAAATATTGTAGCAGCAATCTGCAGCTGTGCTGGGTTTAGGTAGTGCATGGTCTGAGATCATCAGAAGGCAAAACATCACTGAGATAAGGAACAGAAGAATAAATGAGCAAACGATTTTTGGCATTGCTTTGGAAAATGACAGGCAATTTAAACTGGTTGGAAAGAAGCTCAGTTCTGTATGAGCTGTGTTCTGGGAACAAAAGGTTCACATTGTAAGGGGTTTGTTGCCCTTGGCTGTCCAGTACCTAATGTCTCTTCAGCAAAACTACTGATAAACAAGGCACAGTCAGAGAGCTGCCCTCTGGAGCTCTGCTGCCTTTTGGAGCTTTTTTTGGTTTTCCACACTAAATGACAGTGCTGTGGCTGGAGCAGTGGTGCAGTGCTGTTGAGGCAGTGTTTCTCATAGGCATAAACAGCATTTCTTCTAGACAAAGATGAATAATGTAGTGGGAAGACAGAAGTCCAAGGCTCATCCCTAACAAAAAGAAGCAGCAGCCATTTCTCCCTCAGAAGTTGCTCCCAGTGCACACTGCTTGCTTTGCTGTAGGGTTTTTGAGAAATACCACTATCATCAACAGCAACATGCTGTATTTATTTACCCTTGTAATGGGCATTCTTGTAGCACAAGGGCAAGGTATACAATGGCACCAGCTGTAATGCAGAGATTTAAAACACAAGGTCTTATTATTGAACGTGACCCTTGGTCCTTATCAGTGTACAGGTGATGTGCTACTGTACTGCTGGAGTGAGAAGTAGCCCTGATGGTGTCCCATTTAAAAAGTACTGAAGTAAAAATAGGATGCACCCTCAAAATAATAATTAAAATGCAGCATCCATAACTCTTCCTCTCCCTCCCTTAGCTTCTTGCTCAAACAAAAAAGAGAAAATAATGAAATCCTTAACTTAAAAATACACCAATACGTTAATACCATTCCTCTATTTAAAAAAAAGGGTATTTGAATGTTATAGTTTTCATGTGGCCTTTAAGAAGTCTATTTCTCATACTGTATTTTCCCATAGAAATTATTTTCTGTGAACGTTTAGGGCTGGAGTAATTTTTGCTCATGAATTAGCAATCAATTAATAAATCTCCTCAGTTCCACTGCAAGGTGTGGCTTTGCAGGCATCTTCCTGATACAAAGGGGTCAGATCCTGGGCACACACACCATGTCTTGCTCAGCAGCTCAGTGGCATGCACAGGATTAGACACAGGCATCGAATTCATTGCAACTCTGTCAAAGTTGCAAACTCCGTTGCTACTGTTTTAATTACTAGGAGTGATCCCCAGGAAGGATTGATCAGCCTCAGAGGCTCTCACAAGGGTGGATTTGCTTCCTGGTTTTGGTACTTTAATGTGTTGTTTGTCACCAAAGCACCTGCCAGGACTGGGGGTGTTTGGTATCAAGCTGTTGCTTGTTGGTGCTCTGGAAAACCAGGACACCCTGATAAGCACAGGTAATTTCCTCACCCAGTATTAGCTGTTACATACAAGCTGTGTCACACATGCACATTGGACAAAAAAAAAGAAACTGTAGGCATCTGTTGCTGGAAACACGAGGCCTGGGTTCTGTGCAGACATTTGAAAATGTTACTTTTTTTTCTTTCCACCTTTCTCTCTGCTGCTGCGACGAAGGAAGGATGCAGGAGAGGAGAGACCCAAGGAAACCCTCCGGGCAGGCGCTGACATCCTACAGCATCATTCTCGGCCGAAAAGAGCACACAGAGATGATCAGCGGGTTGGGAGGGGGGAGCTTTTGGGGGAATGAGTCTTTGCTTTTAATTTCTTCTTTGTTCTCCATTTCATTTCATCCTGTAAGCCTGTTGGGAAGAATCACGACTTCCCAGGTCTAACAATGTTTTGCAATTAACCCTGCATTTACAACAGTTTCTTCTGAAATGTGAGTCCCTCCCTTACACTGGGTCTTTTTTCCTCCTGCATCATACCATCAGTAGCCTGTTTCCAGGCCCACCCCTTTTCTAGCATCTTTATCTTCTTTCCTATGATCAGCCTATGCTATGCCATGTCCTTACATGTGAATAACACATGTGGCCCCAAACAGCCAGCACCCCAAATCCATCCTGCTTTTTCCAGTTAGTTCTGCACATCTCAAAACCAGTGCTGTAAGGATGACCTTTGGGTACAGGTAGGCAACAGACATTTCCTCGATGCTGGAAACACCCTGCACTCGAGGCATTTTAAAATACAGCTCCTGGCTTTAACAGCTTCACACAGTAGCTTTTGTGAGCAGCCCTCATTACATTTTCCGCTGCATATGCATGAATCCTTTTTATTTTTTTAAAAAAGCAATTAACAGTTATTTGGATAAGAATGTCTCTCCATATGTCAATTGTTCTGCCAGCAAATGCTGCACTGAAAATGGTAGAAAAGGAACAAAAGGTTTTCATGTACATTTCCCAACTGTACTGTAACTGAAACCGATGGAAAATACACTGGATGGAAGAGCACGTGACCTGTGTCCCTAGTGGGATGTGCTACAAACTGTATTTTAAAGTGCTGCTAAGAATAATTTGGTCATTTAAAGCAAAGTAATTGATTCTAATTTGATAATTTTAAGAAAAAAACAACTGGATTGTTCTTTTGTTTTTCCACCCAAAATATTCTTTAATCACAGAATTTAATATCTGGCCAGGAAAAAAAAAATTAAAAGGTAAGACATATCTCTATCCTCCTGTGATCTGGGTTCATCCCAGCTAGAGCAGTTTCAATGGTAAATCCTGTGCTGGAGTAACAGCAAGTCCAGGGTGATGCAAGCATACCCAGCGTGGGCTACGACAGTCAATGGTTCTTTGTTGTTAATTCCAAAGGAGTGTCAAAGAGAAACAAGGATTAAAAAGGAAAACAGGAAAAGCATCAGATTGCACACAGAGAGGACAGTCCTAGAAAGGCAGCCCCCCCACCTGCCCTCCTCCGTGGGACTCCAGCATGTTTGCTGGAGGTGGGATCAGAAGGGTATTTCCGTGTGCTGCCTCCAGTGGTGCATTCACCCAGGTATGATTAGTGCCAGAGAGGCTCTCAAGGAACTTCTTCATCACCTGAAGTGGATGCACAACTCCAAATTGGATCAGTTGTAGGAGTAAATGAGCTAATGTTAGTGTATTAATTGGTTTGAGAATTTTGCTCAGGTTACCTATATTTGATAACTACAGTTCCTCTGGCTCTTGTTCTTCCAAATGCTCTTGAAGGGACTCCTTGTTCTCTTTGAGGTGCCTCTGATGCTTTCCTTTCCCAACCTTGGCGTCATGCTTGACAGAACACCTTTTGGAATGTGGACTTTCCACGTGGTCCCTTATGTTTCTCTGTATTTTCCATACTATGTTGTTATGATTGAAACAGGCTGTCATAATAGGTGGGTCAGGAGAGGATAAATACATCTGGAGGACGGCATAACTGTGATAGTCCTGTACCTGTTTGGATTGTGGTTCCCCATGGGCAACACTAACACCAGCCAGGAATCAGATGTCCCTCTTTGTGCACCAGCTTTGGTTTTAGCAAGGGAGCCAAAGGGATGGCCCCACAGGAGGATGGATGCTGAGCTGTGGTCATTCAGAAGGAGATAAAGATTCTTTAAATGTCTCGTGAAGACTGACTGACAGTTAAAAAAAAAAAAATCAGCTGCAAAGATGCACCATATTAGACACTAATATGCCCCTGACAGTAATTTCATTTTGCTTTTTATTTAACATTGGTAGACAACAGTGAGTCTTCAAAACAACCATTTTCCCAATGATGTGTTGGTAAAGCATGAAGTCCAGAAAGTGTAAAGCACTTTCTGAGTAGATTAAGTCCTTACTGTACTGTTTGCAGCCTTGTTTATATCTGTCTTCCTTTGGGTGGGTTTTCATTTGAGTTGTTGGCATTTTTCACCACTCATAAAGTGAGTATACTCTGGCAGCATGAAACTGTGTTAATAATAGTCGATGCAGTCAGTCTCTGATGTTCTTCTGGAGATGGAGAAAGGCAAGGAGCTGGTTTTGTAGAAGAACAAGTGTTAGATGGAGAATCACCACACTGGCATTTATGTCAAGGATTTTGATTTAAACTCAAAATGTATTCACAGTAGGTGATGTAAAGGGAGTGGCTGACTTTGGGTGCTGATGGTTGCATTCAATGTAAGAGGCTGTGCTTGAATGTTGTTTCTCCTGTGTCTGAAAGTGCTCACCCCTACCATTAGGTATTCCTCAGGCTGGTGACTGCTCCCATGATGACATCCAAAGGTGATGCTTAGACATAGTCTGTAACAATGGGTCACTGCAGCTAATTGTCACTCTTTCTATAAAGCACTGAGAAAGCCTCTCTTTGAATTAACACTGTTCTGCTTTAGGACTTGAATGAAATTATATTAAAAGAAAAAAAAAAAGAGTTTTCTCTATATGCAGTGCATGCCGGCTTTGCTTTTAAAATTACAAAATTTAACACAGAGTATGTGGATCTATTTTCTTGGGGAATAGGGATTTTTATCATATTATTCATCCAGGATTTGCCTTACCCTGACATTTGTGATATAAGTTTTAAAAAAGTTTAAAAATTGAAAAAGGTAATTTTCTTGACCAAAAAATATGTTTTTACTTCAACGCAAAGAAATGTAGAATGTTGCTTGCAAAATGTCTTCTAATAGATGGTCTAGCAGTTCCATGGGTTAACATCTGCCTTTTTTTGTTACTTTGTCATTTACATGCTGAACCTGAGTCTCATTACTTTCCTTGTAACTTAAAGAACAATGCCTTCATAAGTACCTTGTTAAAGCCAATCGTTAATAAAGCTTGTCCTGAAGACAAGGCAATGCCTCTGGTGTGTTTGTGCCCTCCTCACCTTGCTGGTTGGGGCAGATGTCATTTTGGTTGTCCATGGAGGACATTTCAGTTTGGATGTGCCATCAGCAACACATGCAGCCAGAGCCTCACCAAAATTTGTCATTTGGGAGATTCTTGTAAGAACCAGGTATGTCCTGGCAAAGGGGATTTATAGAAGATTTTGCAGCTCAAAGGGGAAAAGGCATCTTGACTTTGCTGCACAAGAGATGTTACAAAACCTGTCCTGTTGCACTGAATCTCAGCATCAGTTATTTGTCAAAGAATACTCCATATATATATGTATGCAATCAATCCACAGGTATAATGGAGAATTTTGCATGCTAGATGTTATCTGTCCTTTCTACTATCACTTATTTCAAAAATGGATAGGTAGAGGGTACTTCAAAGATTGCCAAAGTGGCATTTTTTCTTCCATGACACCGACAGAGGTGAAACTGTGTGTACCAACCCAGCCTTCCTCTTCTCAGCCAAGGCTTTAATCATCAGTAACTGAAGTGAGGGGGCCTGGCTGTGTGGGTTCAACACTCTCCAACAAACAGCTTCCTTCTCTGAAATGTCACCTTTCCTTGTGTGCAACCCTGGGACTGCCAAATGGAAGAGGACAAAGTTCAGGAGATGCACAGCAGTGGGGAATGGCTGCCTTTCTTCTGTGTGCAGGCCCCAAATGTCTGCATGGTCTGAGCTAACCTGAGAGAGAGAAATCCCAGCAGCAGCCATGCTTCTCACTGGCTTCAGCTGTTTTCCTTTTATCTGCAGATCTGTACAGCAATGGGAGTGCCTGCTTCACCCACCCTGTTTCTGCTACAACAGTGTGTGTGTGTGTGTGTTTAGAGAGAGAGCAAATAAATCACCTTCTTAGCTAGGAAAAGGTGCTGTCCATCCCACCTGCTCGACTAGCACAACATCAAGAGGAAAAGCTCCGTGCCATTGGAGTATGAAGAAGGGCATGTGTTTGAAGTGGCACAAATCCTGTCACAGAGGTGGATGTTTTTCCAAACAATGTGGATTAGGAGAGTCTTCTTGACAGGTTTCTACACAAGGTGTGAAAGGGAAGGTGTTAAAGTGGTGGATTTGTGCCTGGGAAAGTCTTCTATGGAGATGATTACATTGGATATCAATCTATGTCTACAGAAACAGAGGCCCTATTACCAGTTTCCCTGATCAGCTTCTCAGAGAGACTTTCCAAGAGAAATTGGGTTTCCTTTCAGGATTTGCATGTGAGTCTCCTCAGAGGGTGATGTGCATGCTTTAAATTGGCTTAGATTCCTCTCCCTAGCCCCCTCACAGAGCAGCTTCCAAAGGGGTCGTTATGACCTTGGTTTATTTGTAAGGTAAAAATTGTTCTTTGGGATTTTAATTAGTCTTGGGGTTGGGCTTTTTTTTCCCTTTTTTTTTTTTTTTCTGAAGTAAAAGTGTCCAGAGACATTTAAATACCCTAATTTCTCATTCCACTAGAATTATCAGCAGCTCCTTAAAGTAAATGTCAAATCACTATTAATTATTTCAGAATTCACTGATAAAATATTTATCATAATGAATTCCTTCAGAAA
>VWYP01015578.1:0-16252 GCA_013400435.1 Pycnonotus jocosus
ACACATATATATTTATATATATGGGACAAGAACCTGGGAAATTGCTGGTCTCATGCAAATGCACTCTTTAGCTTACTCATGGGTCACCACTCATATGCTGTCACTCCACATACCCTTGCCCATGAGGGGAAGGTGGCTTTGGAGGAATTTTGCAGCACATTTCCCCAGTGTGGGCAATGCCTCAAGAGGAACTGTTCCCACCTCTCTCCACATTACAGGAACAGCATAAGGCCAGGCACCCGGATCACTGCTCATGAGAGATGTGTCTGATCTCAAACAGCCATCAAGAGTAATGCAGAGGGAAGAAATGCATGAACAGCTTTCTGGACCATATGGGATGTTCCTACAGTTGATCTCCACTGCTATTGAAGTTGCCAGGCACTGAGCTACCAAGAGATGCACCAACACTGCTGAAAACCATCATCTGGTTGTCAGATGTCCTTTTCTGCATATCAAAGTATTAAACAACTCCTGGCCCTTTGGTGTCTCATGTTTCTAGAAGTGTTTTGCCTGTCCAGAGACGGGAGGCCAATGCCCTCCACTTCTTTCCCTACAGGAGCCTACCCTCCTTCTCGACATTCCCAAAGTCCTGCTCTCACCAACTCACTGGCAGCTGGAACATCAGTCTGGTCCACTTAATTCTTTCTTTCTCCATTAGTCAGACAAGTTCACACACATACAAACAGCTCTTCTAACCTGCTTCCTGCCCATGCAAACCTCACCATCCTCCACAGGAACAGCTACAGGTGCACAGTCACAGCAAGCCTCCCAAAGGCATTAAGGTTTCCCTTTGGGAGACCAGGAATGTGGGATCCCCTCACTTTCAGTGACTCATGCAGACACCTACAACCCCCACCATCAGCAGGTGACTCACACAGGTTTGTCCAGGTCAGCACTATCCACACCTGCTGCTGTAATAAGCAGTTCTCCGAAGGTCTCCTGTGCATCTCCAAGGCAACAATCCAAGGCCAAGGGGAAAGATGCAGCAATTAAAGAAAAAAATAATGCAAACTGTTCAAAAGGCCAAAGGAAACAAATGAAAGACAATTGTACATTCATTACCAAGTATGTACACTGCAGTGCCCACCAGGTCCTGGCTTTTCCACCTGTGCCCAGCAGTGTGCCAGAGCCAGCTTTGGAATTCTGCAGGTCTGGCTCAGGACTGCATTAGGGCTGGGTTTTCCACCCCCTCACTGTTCAAAGCTGGGCACAATCTGGAGAGTCAGAGGACACAGCTTGTCTCTACCACCACTGGGGAGAAGTATGGCTCCTCTACACCCACACAACTACATGTGGTCCATGGGGACACCCCTGGGTCGGACCTTGGCATAAGGGTGAGGAATTTCTTCTGGTGCTCTTTAAAAGAACTGCACTGCCTCTCACCAGCCTGGGGATAAATCAAAACAACTGGTGTAAAGTGAGAGCTGGTAGGATTAGACCCACAATAGACTGTGAGGGAGGAGTGTCGACAATGAGAAGCAGTTTGGGCAGAGACTGAAGAACAGGTTTCAACAGGATGAAATTCAGTGCATAGCTCTATACAGGATCTATTCTGGAAAAACAGCTCACTCACTCTGATTTTTCACCTGTTCCAGAGTCTTTACCAAATTATCCCTTGGACAAGAGAGTCAAGCTCAGGAGTGTTCTGCTTCTTCCTTGCAGGACTAATTATGAGAGAGCAGAAATCCTGCTGTGTGCTTCATCCTTCCCCTAGTGAGAAATCTGCCAAACACAAAATACCCATTATGGAGGACTTACAGCCCTAGCACAGGATATACATCTACAGAAATGCCTTCTGGTATAAGGCCTCCTAGAAATAATAGAATTTCTATTATATTCTACAGCTTCTACAAAAAATTTGCTTTGAATCCATCAATCCCTGCCCCTGCCTTGCACCAAGCAGCATGATTTACAGGCTTAATGCTCCTGTGCCATTTTGCTATCACTTTGTTCAGCTGTAAATGGCAGCCTGCACCACAGGACAGGCCCTTACTGCCCTCACAGTCATTCACAAAACTCCACAACACACTTGGAAAAAGGAAAGTGATCCTTCTCTGTTCCCCATCCAGAGGCCATTTGGCACCACAAAGTACACATTTACCATAGTGGGTCAGATCACAGTCCTTCCAGTTTTCCATCTGTCTCAGACAGCAGCCAACATCAGCTGCTGCAGGAGAAACACTCAATGGTCAGTTTGGAATAACCTGTCCATGGGAAAATATGCTTTATAATTCCATGAGGTAGAAGCTGTTTATGCCCTGAGGCATGAAAATCATTTCAAATTCAGTTGTGCCTAAATCAAGAATGCCTCATGCCTTCACTGACTTCATTAGCTCATCTGAGACAGCTACAGGGAAATTCAAGCCTGCAACTAAGTGAGCAGGGCCTTAGGACCCAAAACTCAGTCAGCAAGAACATCAATAGAGTTGAGCTGTCATATTTGAGAGGTGGGAGAGAAGACATGAGTAGCTCTGGCAGCTCTCTGTGATCCCACGTATGAGGCTGTGTTATCCAGATATAAGGAAATGTTTTGAAAGCCAGACCTCAAGCAGAACAAAGGGACATTGGGTCTCAAATATAAAAGATTTTCCCCCCTCTTATTTAAGACTTAATATCAATAGAGATGCTTTTTAAGAAGAAAGAGATATTCTGATGAGAGAGGAAGCTGGAATCTCTCACCTGTCTAAGCTGAAATAGAGTATGAAATACTAGGAATGGGAAAATGGTATGAAACCCCAGGAATCTTGGCCTTCCTTCCAAACTGGATTACTTGTAATAATTGTATTACTTACTGCTTCTTCTAGCTGCTGGATCAGGTAGAGGCTGTGGATTTTTATTCCTTTGCAGCCCATGGGAGTTGCAGGCTCTGTATGAAAACAAGATGCCATGGAAGTGTTTGTTTGCCAGGCTATTGTTTGTCCTTTTAAAGGCTGCAGACCCACTCCATTCTTCATGAGAAAATGCTGGCTGCCTGAAGGACAAACCAAAATGACTATTTAAGGCACTAAAAATGGAAATCATTTAAAACAGAGCTGATTAAAAGGAAGAAACTATTCTTCCAATGAAAAGTGAATTGCTTTCAGCTGGCATGAGCACTGAGCTTTGCTTGCAACAAAAACCAAACACCAGTTGCCTGATAGTGCAAGTATTTTGGAGGCACTTCATCAGCCATGACTTCAGTTTTTCCTTGTGCATAACTGCAAAACAAGTCTACTACTCCTGCTCGTCCTGGCTTGGTGGTTTTTTTCTTTTGGCTAGGCTCTTCAGAAGACAGCAAGGCTGTTCAGCTTTTAAAGCCCAGCCTTTCTTGCTATATCCACTTGGAAGCCCTCACACAACCTCGGTTGCTTAAATAACAAGAGGTTCAAGAAAAAAAATCAAGAAACGTCACACACCTTTCTTACAATGTGACAGCTTGTGTTCTTCAAAAGACTCCAAAGATTGTTGGTGACATGCTGAGTTTTCAGCACATTCAGAAAAGAGGGGAAAATAGGGAGATGGAGGTGCAAGTACTAAAGTTTTGTCAGGCAAAGACTTGGGTGTCTTGTCAATACAACACTCACTTCCAAAACACACAAAAAACCACTAATAGAAGCACCTGGGTTTTTTTTTCAGTTAGCACCTCTGTTTGCTCTATCAAAGCCCCCTTCTTCATAGAGGTTGGGAAAAAATCCAAGACAAGGGGATCCAGTTATTTAACATAGGGTCCTACAAGGTGTATCTCAAAACACAAGGAATATTTCTGAGGAAGGCAAAACATTCCTGTGTTATATCAACCTGACTCTTAGGACAATTCATAATATAAATATATCAAACTTCTTTCACTCTAAATCTGAAGATCAGTCCCAATTTAAACTACAAAATAATTTTGTTTCCTACCTTGAAACTCTCATAATGACTACAGTTGTGGTCAGGATGTGAGTTCAAGGACACATTTGGGTTCATGGTTCCAACCTTCCATCACAACAATCTTCTTCCTGCCCTCCATGCGTGGCGAGACAGCTGCTGTTTCAGAGTTCAAAAATATCTTGCTTCACCCTGACAAAGGGAAATATCAGCTGCTTCTGAATGCGCTGGAGCTGATGAGAATGGGTGGATTTTGGTAGAGCTTCAGCCCTGCTGTAAACAAGCCAGCTCTTGCTGTCCCTGCCGAGCGTGGCTCTGATCAGTGACGGGATGATCACAGCCCAGCCAGCGTGTGAATCCTGCACACGTGCAGAGACAGAAATGGTAACTGCAATTAACGGGCTGCAGGATGCACTTCCACAGCCCCGAAGCCAAGGCCGTTGTTTGGAACACCTCTGGAGCTGCAGCATTTCCTTTTTCTTGAGGAATTCATGAAATAACTCTCCAGTGAGTGGTTTTTTTCTCATGACTAGATTTGTCCCTTCCGTCTCAGGAGATCACACGTGGTCCCTTTTGAGCTCAGCTTCTCCTTTAATTATTAACACAATTCTGAAATATTTCAGTGAGTGCTAACTACCTCTGCTCGGGAAAACACAGCATCAGCCCCAAAAGCTCCATCCCCCTCCTGCCTCTCTGTCCCTGTGTCCCTGCTCCCTTCAGGAATGGCCACGTGGCTCGGGGTGTGATTTCCTACGGGACTTTGGCTTGTGATGGGGGCACAAGGCGCAGCTCCCGGGACACGGTGGGGGGGTCGCAGGGCCCGGGGCATCGCCGTCCCGGGGCTGCTCGGGGCTGCCCTCTCGGGGCCGCGATCCGGGGCGGCGGCGACATCCCGCCGTGTCCCCACTAGATGGAGCGACAAACCCAGCCTGGAGCCGCCGGCGGGCGAGCCCCGCTCTCCCCGGTGTCCCCAGTCCTGCCTGCTGCCTGCCCCGGTGGCCAGGGGGCTCGGAGGGTGGTCCCCGGCACCCTCATTACCCCGTTCCCGCATCTCCACCCTCTGTGTCCGGGTCCCCGCGATGCGCTGGGATCGCACCCCTCACTGGTGCTCCAAGAGGCTGCCGAGGTGTCGAGTAGATGCTTTGCCACCTGAGAGTGGGTTTTTCTTGGTGTTGTGGGCACCACCACGTTGCTATTTAGAACCCAGGGAGTGCTAATGAACCTGGCTGGTGAGCAGCAGCCCTGGTGAACACAGCCAGACTCACCCTCACACCAAACCACCCCACAGCTTTGCTGAGCCCCTGGGGTCAGGGTTGTTTGTGTACTGTGATGGGGATGTGGGTGTGCTCCAGCCCACCCCGGGCACCAGGAGACCTGTACAGCTCTGGTCTGTGCTCACCAAGGCTGGCAGGGACCACCCGTGCTCAGGGACCCTCGGGAGGCTGCCTGCAGCCCGAGTGCTCCCTTTGGAATAGACCAAAGTCAGATTGCATCATCACCACAGTTTTGTTGAATGCGCCATTCTTTCCCCTCAGCTCATCTCCAAGGGATCTGTGGCTCATCTGCTTTGCCCTCACAAGCCTGGGAAGAGGAGCACAGGCAAAGGCTGTGACCACAGAAAAGGTTCAGCAGAGACAGATGGAAACTCAGTGGCTTGCAGATCCTGTCCTGTCCAAATAGACACAGGGGCCAAGTGCCACCAGGGTTTGCAGCAGCCTGAGGACACCCAGTGTGTCCCAGCCTGGGGTGGGGGTAGGTGACACTGCTGATGTCACACTCCAGTAGGCCAAACTCACCTGTTCTGCAGCCCGGACCAGGACTGATTTTAGACAATAAAACCAGAGGATGTGGGACAAGGATCAATGAGGCTGACTTTGGCAGGAGCCTCTCCTGTGCTGCAGGAGGTGCAGAGGCCTTGGGTCTCTCCAGACCCCTCCGCGACCCTCACACCATTCCTGCCCAGCCCTGTGGGTGAGCGTGGGGTGAGTGGGCTGGCAGGAAGGAGCTCCTGCCCTTGCCTGGGATGTGCATCTCACTTCACCACAGAGGAGAGCCAGGCGGTGCCAGGGCTGGCAGGCGCTGTGGTGGGAGCACAGCCAGGGGGTTATTAATAACCTGCTGAGTCAGGGGGGGCTCTTGGGTTTCAGGATCACAAGACAGGCGCCGAGCAGCTCAGATGGATCTCCCTCATTCCTGCTTTCTACATTGACAGGGACAACTGCTAGGATGGCCTCGTTCTATCTGCAGGACAGCTCAGCCCCATCCTGACAGTCACTGCACCCAGCAGGGATGCAAGGTGAGGACTGGAGCTGCAGTGACCCCAAAAAACCAAGTTCTGTCCTAAAGGAATTAAACAAGAAGGGCAGGGGCAGAGACACATAGGATTGATCAGCTATGTCAGGACATAGCAGCCATAGCAGCCCTGTTCCCCATCAGTGTAATCAGATCACATCATGGAGAGAAAAATGAGTACCACCGACCTCCCGTCCTGCTTCCCTGCAGGGTCCTCTCTGCAACCCCCAAAAAGGCTGTGACTGAGGCTGGCATCTTGCTCCCATCCAATGGGATGGAGCCAAGGACCTTGTAAGACCCAAAGAGAATTTGGAGGATCTTGCAGACATGCACATTTGCAGTGTCTAATCTCAAGAGTTTTGCAGGAGATGAAAAGCCTCAGGGGATAGGGCAGCTGCAGCAAACTTGGGATGGGTTCAGACCTCCCAGAAAGCACATTGTCCCAGCCTGGCTGCCACAGGATCACCTGTGTTTCTGTTAAAGCTCTTGGCTGAAGTCTGCTCTGGGGTGATTCCTTATGCATCACTATGGAAAACTAGTCAGTGATGTGGAACAGATTAACTTTCAGATGCAGCAGTCCATTGTAGCAGCGTGCATTGCAGCTGAACAGTTTCTCTCACAAACACAGTCCAAGAGCAGATGGAGTGGCAAAGAACCATGCCCGGGTCTGAGCCTGGCCCCAGGGGTGCTGTCAGGACAGGGGGTGCAGGGACCCCTGGCACTCACACGAGCTCCCATCACTCGCTGCTCTGTGTGCTGGCATCTGGGCGCTCCCAGAGCTCCTCATGGCCACACAACCCACTGGTCTGAGGGTTTGCCTGGCCCTGCTCCCCTTTCCCCATCCTACCCCCCTGGGTGTGCTGGAACACAGCTGCCTAGCAGGAAGGAGAGCACTCTGGCTCCTGCTGGCAGAGTGTTTCAGGCTGCCGACATCTCCAACAGCTATTTTTTCACTCAGGTCAGGACCAAAATAAGCCTGTCTCACCCATCCCCAGCAGCTGTTACAGACATCACCCCGGCCACGCTGGTGTTCCCTGGCCCCTCTCCTGTCACAGTGCTCAAATCCTGGTGCCTGCAATTGCTGTTGCTGTAGCTGCCACTTGCAGTGGCTGAAATAAGGGAAGTGCTGAAGCTCTGCTTGACTCCTGTGTCCCCAGAGAGGTCTCATTTCATTGTATCAGGCTGTGGGAGCTGCTGAGCCCCGTTCATTTCAATTAGCCCGATAGCTCTCCAATCCTATTTACCTTTATGAATGTGTGAGCATCTTGCTGCTTCCCACAGCAGCCAGATTAAAGGGTGAGAGAGGAATCACATTGCATCCCTTGCAGGGCAGACCCACAGCAGTGTATTTCCTGCAGTGAGTAAACTGAGACACAGATAAAACCATATCCAAGGGACACAGCAAACCTCACTGAGTTGGGAGCAGCCTGCAGTGGTAACCCCCAGATTAGCCAGTCTATATCTTTTAGTTTTAAATAAATATTTTACATTTTAAGTGATGCATCTTTTGGCAGATAAAAGATAGAAGAGCCTGGAAAGGCTGTGGTCCCTCAAGTCTCCTTTTTGACTAAGTGCTCCCTCCCAGCAGGACCTGTCCTTAGGTCCATGCTCCTCACTTGGATTTTAACAATCATTAACCATCTCAACACATTCCAGCACTTAAATAGGCTCCTTGAGGGGGAGAGATAAGGTATCAGCTTTCCGGTTCATCTTGCCAGCCTGTCTGCAGCAGATAAGCATGTTGGGCAGCAGGAAAAAGGTTATCTAGAAAGGAAGCTGAGCAACGGCTGCTGTTATTGCAGGAGGCTTTGAAAAAAAAGTCACCCCACCGGGAATCCCGCAGCCCATACAAGCCCTTCCCGGCGGAACGTGATTGATGGTTGGAGTCCAGCTGTGCCTTCCTCCCGGGGTGGGAGGCATCTTCCCGTCGGGGAGGGCAGAGCTGCCGAGGTCATGCTCTCCCGGAGAAGGTCACATCAGAGGCAGGTGCCCAAAAACCTGTTGCTTTCCCTCTCTCCTGCCCTGCCCCTGCTCTGAGGAAGAGCAGCAGGAGGGGTTTGGATCAGTGTCCTTGCTGCCCCTTCAGCACATCTTGAATGATTCTGGGCTGAGGAGTCTGCAAGAGGGAGCTTTTCTGCCCAAAACTGAGGAACTGCTGTTCTGGGTTGTGCATGGGGTCCCTGGAAACCAGCACTGATCTCCCACTGATCTCTGCAAGAGCAGAAAGAGCTTCTGAGATTTCTCAGCCTTTCTTAACCCAAGAAATCACCTTGCTTTTTGTGATGGGAGAGGAGAAACGAGCCATGTTGGGAATGGAGGTTCATTTGCTTCTAGTGAAAGATGTGCCTTTCCTTTGGATGACTGCTTGTTCATTCATCTTCCTGTCTGTACTATGTTTGCTTTTTTGCAGTTGCAGAAATGATGCATATCAGCTAGGGAAAAAAAAAAAAAAAAGGAAAAAGAAAAAGGCAAAAAGCAGCCATTTCCATTCAAATTCCCAGACCTCTGTTCTGCCTTCTTGTTATCACCCAAGGACAAAAGACCCCTGATCACAGACATGTTGGTTCAGGAAATGGCCTGAATTGGGGGCTGTGGAACAATTACTGGAGCAAATCCTGCCAGGAAATGCTCTGAACCCACTCAGCCACCTTCTCTATCCTCTGGACTTGCCACCTCCCTCCTGCCTCCCCTTCTAAGGCATCCTCATGGCATCCCTCCACATGCTCCTGTGTTTTGCTGATTCCCATTAATCTGTGTTTTATATAACCACTCGTGTGTGACACAAAAGCCATGCATTACCATGCTATTAATACACAACTCAAGGGTTAGGATTTAAAGCAAATAAACCCCTCCACAGCCAGGAGAAACAATCCATGACAAAACCAGTGCTGGTAGCTCCAAGTTGCAAATCCTAATGGAGAGAGGGCACCAGCTCTGGACCCACACCCAGACACCAGAGGCTGATTCTTTAATCACCACTGCATTGAATGTGTTTAACTATTGCAATCTCCTTGGCTGGAAGCAAACATCACCAAATGCCCAGAGCACTTTTGGGCTCTGGGCAAGTGTTTCATGAACATCCATCATTTTAGCTTTCAGCTTCTGTTCCCATTGCTTTTCATTTAATTAATTTCTGCAGGTCTGGCTTACCAGCACTGATGGTCTTGCACAAAACTGCTGGTCCTGGGAGAAGAGAGGGAGGCAGAGAGAGTCCCAAGGGCATGAGGATATTGGAGGGATGGGGATTCAGGGCAGTTTCTGGGGAATGGCAACCAGCTGAACCTGTTTGAAATTTATTAGAAAAGCTGGGATAGATCCCTGTGCAAAGCCCAGGTGCCATTCTCCAGAGAAGCTCAGAGGAATCACAGGGTAAAGGGAAGAGCACTGGCATTTCCAATGGCCCTGAGCCCACAGGGTGGCTAACAGCATCTGCTGCAGGGCTCCCACACGTGATCCCACTCGCCCAAAGCTCTGGAGCCTCCTGGGAGCTTCAGTCAATTTGTTCCAACACTGCAATTAGCACTTCATCATGGCCAGACTGTGCACAAAGGCTGTAATACCACCCAGCCTGCTAAGGACCAGGTATTTTCCAGGGAAAGCTCTTCTTTGGCGAGGTTGGGGCCCCCCCAGGCCATTCAGCATCTCCTCTCTGCAGCAGGGATCAGCCTCGCTCAGGCTGTGTGAGGTTAATGGATTTCAAGCGACTCCTGTGATTAACTTTTCCTAAATCTCCAATTCTTTCGTGCCGTCTATTTTTATAAAAAAGAAAAGGGAGGGAGGCGGTATTTACAAGGGATTTCACTCAAATAATGAAATAAATGTGATCAGCCGAGGGACCTTTAATCCGCTTTGACTCCTGTGTCCTGGGGAACGAACGAGCACGGAGATCTTTGCTGCTCCGAGTCCCAGCAAGGCACGGAATGAAACAAGCCCATCCCTGCCCGCCTGGCAGAACCCTAGCATCACCCCCAAATCAAGCACATAGGCACATCAGCCAGGAACTTGGGTCAACACCAGAGAAAAACACCTCTTTGGACACCTGCTCCCACCCTGCAGCCCACATGTCCATGTCTCTGCCTGAAGTCCAGCAGGCTGAGGCAAGAACTGGCCAAATCTCTAGCTCAGGTGACCAAAACCTGAACTAGAACATAAAAGGCATCATCTGTGTTCATCTATCTTTTGTATTGCAGTACCCTCTGGAATATATGTGTGTGAAGGGGAGACACCATCCTGTTTCCTTAGGCTTTTAGTCTGGAAATTACATGGTTAATTATCACTTTAATTAAAAATCTTAACTGAAAACCATGCAGGTGATTCCCCCTAGTCCCCCAAAAGTGAGTTTGTGGCTGCCAGGGACATCCTGTGTGGCTTGGTGCTGCAGGGAGCAGTGTCAGGGCTGTGCCAAGAGCTGGGGCTGCTGCGCTGAGCTCCTGGGAATCAGATAAACCCATGGGTGCCTTCACCCACCTCAGAAACACCCTGACTGAATAAAAAGAGTGTGTTTGCCCAAGAAAACCCAGGCTGGGGTGAACTAGAGCCACACCTGTGCTACTGCTGGGAAACTTTGTGTGACAGCCTTTCTAATTCTCCCCTCAATCCTCAAATCTGCCAACCCACTCTGCAGCATCTCCTGCAGGTCCCTTCCCTTCAGCTGCCTCATCCTGGGAAGGACATGGACAATTAGTCACCCCTTCCTGGGGGACTGAGAGGACAGAGAGGACCCCACCATAGCAGGGAGGGCAGCACAGCCCTGATGTGGGAAAGGATTTGTCCCCCCTTCATTTCAGCACAGCCTCAGCCACAAACGTACAAAACAGCTTGTCAGGAAAAAAACACCAGCTTAAGTTGAGGAGAGGAGAACTAAACACCCCAGGCGTGATTGCCACATATGCCCAAAGATATAATCCAGATTTGCTACTTGCCCTGACCCTGGCACTCTTTTTTTTTTTTTTAATTTAATAAATTAAAATCTCTTTTTGCTGCTGAGCATAATCAGCATTAGGGTGAGGAGAGGAGAGGAGGGGCCTTTCACTGTCCCCTGCAGGATCACACACGAAATCATCATTACAGCAGCCTGGGACTCTCCCTGTGGCACCATGGAGTGCTGATGGCAGCAGTCCCCAACCCACACACTGTATCTGCCTCCTCCTGGCCATTTTCTTAATTAAGAAGTTAGACAAACTGAAAGGCAGAAGATGCCACAGCCAGGACTTCTTCATTGCTTCTGGTTGGACAGGTCTTGGCTTGGAAGGACCACTCCTCCTCCCGAGCCTCACAGGCTGAGCCCTGTGTGGCTGGATTTGGGGATCTGAAGGTTCAGGCAAAACACTCACATTGCTGGACGATCCTGAAGGAGCTCAAACCGTTTTGGCCTTTTATCTGCCCACATTGCCATGGAGAGCATCTGCACAGAGCAGCCCCAGTGTCCTTCTCCAGCTCACAGGGACAGGGGACACAGCACCCACCATCCCTTGCTGTTGCTATAGAGACAGAAGCTGCTTTTCTCCACAGCTATGCTGGTTGTTTCTGAGCAGCACCTTCAGCGTGGCAGGCAGGGAGAGAGGGATCAGGAATGTCTTGGCTTGCTGGGAGGGCAGCCAGGCCTCTCCTGGTGCCTCTGTGCCCAAATTCACACTCATCTTTTGGGGGGTCTCCCAAAACCTTCCCTTGCTTTGCTCTGGGCAGTGAAGTACTGTGGGACAGAAGGGGCACAGGCTGCAGGGGGGCTGAGGAAGAAGACTCCCTGGAGAAACACTGTGTGGGAGAAAGCTCCAGCCTGTGGATCCCACCTTACCCCTGGGAATTGCCCCAGCTCACCTCCCCCTGCTCTCCTGCCTTGTTTTGCAACCATGTGCTGGGATGAGACCAGCTCAGCTGATCTAACCCACTGTGGCAGCTTCTCCAGGCCATGCTCTCCTGATTACACCAGCAAAGATCAGGAGCAACTCCTACAAAGCCATTCTGTCACCCTGGATATACCAGGGGAAGACAACACAAGTGCAAGGAAACCTCGACCTGGTGACACGGCTGCAGAATCATCCAATCTGTTTGCAAAGGTTCAGTAAATTCTGGAGCTACAAAGTGAGAGTTTCCCACAAAGCCATGGGAGAAAAGGCATCTCCTGCTCCCTGCCCCTTCAGGAACCTGTCCTCTCCAGCTACACATTGGTGCATCACCCACAGTCAGAGCTCAGAACGTGCTGCCATCCTTGCTGGCCATGAGGATAAACTCTGCCATGTAATAATGCCTGGAAGGAAGAAAAAGCACCTCAGCTCACTTCTTCACAGAAATCTTTGCAGCAGAAGGAGGTTGGCAAAGGAAAACCCTGATGGGAGGGCAGCACATCCCTGCTCCCACATGCAGCAGCAGGAGGGAAGCAGGACAGCACCCGCCACCCCCGCTGCTCTGCCTGCTGCTGCACCAGCCTCCAGGGACAACCCTGAGCTCTCCTCTTCCCTCAACACGCTCAGTGACAGCCCTTCCCAGGGGACAGCTCATCTGTGAGCTCTGTGGGAGGTTTGTGTTCAAAGGACATGGATGCCCTCCTCACCACGCTCCTGCTCCAGCCTTGGAGCCAGCAGCTCCCAGGGCTCTGCACTGACATCCCAGCTGGAGACACATGCCAGGGATAGATTTTCTGTTTAGCTTCTTTTCATATTAATCATCAAAGAGCAACAAATGTCAGCAGCTTGCAACAGTCATTAGCTGAATGTCTTCTTCACACCAGCCCCTGTAGGAAGAGGCTTCCCAACGGGCAGGGAGAGATGACAGGCACAGACCCAGCTGACTCCTCCCTGGCCTTGCAAGCCAGGTGTATTTTGCTCACTTGGCATCCACAGGAGGACAGGGATGACAGGATCCCTCCATTCTGCAGGATTCATCCAGTCAGGGAAGGTGTTATGTCTGATAATATCCATCACCAGCCAAACATCAAACTGTCTTCTAGAGACAGCTAAACCGTGGAGAACTGGCACATTCTGTTCAAAAGATGAGATTTTCTTATGGCAGTTGTGAGGGGGGCATCCAGCACGTTGAGCATGGCCATCACCTGGATAAGGATCCACCAGGCTTCAAGGAGGCCACTTGTCAATAATGGGAAGAAACAGCACCATGTCAGGGCATTGTGTGTCCCTTACTAGACTAAAAACTCCTCATGCACCCTCACAGAACAGATTTTCCTTCAGTGTCCTGAGCACCCATCTAGGCCCACCCCACCCAAAGCAAAAGTTTGCATCCCCTTGGGCAGCAAGACTGCAGGACCTGCTCCATGCTGAGTGTATATCTCAAAGCCAAACTGGGCTCGTTTTCTCCCCTCCCTCATGATAAGAACCAAACAGGGTAGGATTTTTATGATTATTTATTATCTGTAAAGCACCAGCAGTGTCCTGACTCTGTACAAGACACAACTGCTGGGCTTACAAAAAGAAAAAAAAAGCACTGTGGCCAAAATAATTTATCCTCTAAAAAGTTCACGAACATGTTCTCAGGAAGCTCTCAGGCACTGCCCATCCTGAGAACATGTCAAGGTGCCAGTGTAAGCCACCTAAAGAAGGCAGACATGGAGCTCATTTCTCTCACCTGTAAAGCTTAATTAGGCTGCTGTCCAAACACAGCTTGAGAATACGGCCAAAACACAGGTATGGCCCTTGATTGCTAAAACCCAATCCATTACAAGAAACTTTTTTTTTTTTTTTAAGATGGGAAAGCGACATTAAAAAACACCACTACTCATGGAAGTTACAACTGCTTCCAACAAACAACACGTAGAAAATACTGGGAAGGGCGGGGGGACTCTCAAAGTATCTTCTAGCTTCCAAGTCCTCCACCTTCACCAGATGGATATCAACATCTGACACGTGTTGGAAGACATCCATATCAACTCCACCAGCCTGAACTGCAAGTAGCCGAACATGAAGCCGGAGAGAACATCTGTGATGTGGTGCCGTCCGATCATGACGCGCGAGAAGCCCACGCAGAGGGCCCAGAGGACCAGCAGGATGCGGAGGGGGATGGCCAGCACCAGGTGGTTGAGGAAGAACTTGGAGAGCATGGCCACCCGGCTGGCGTGGCCGGCAGGAAAGGCGTAGGTGTCCATGGTCAGGTAGTCCAACAGGCCGGGGGTGATGTCGTACGGCCCCTTCCGCTTGGCCAGCTTCTGCAAACCTGCCACAATCATGATATCCAGGAGCAGGGCTAGGAAACAGGAGATAGAGAGGGAATGGTGAGAGACAGAAGAGTTGAGGGCAGTTTTCAAGGCGTAACGTCGAAGGGTTGATGTTGTCTTTAAATAAAAAATTTGGGGTGGGTTCCGGCCAGATGTCCACAGTGCAGCTGCACACAACTTCCCCATCCTTAGGTCACCACCCAAATGTTGATGAACCCTCCCAGTTTGCCCACAGAGGAGGCAAACACCACTGTCACCATCTGACAGAGGAGAACCCCAAACCACAGAGGCGAGCGACCCACCTGGGGAGGAAGAGAGCAACTGGCAAAGCTAAAATTGAAACTTTTTTGGCCCTCAAACCACCACTCTGGGTGTTCCTATTGCTGCCTCCACCTTGTGCTTTAGAAACCTTGTGCAGCAATGCCCCTGCCTAGGGCTCTGTGCCAGGGTGACCAGGCTGCAGTGAGCAGTCTCCTGAAGGAAAGGTGCCCCACAGCATTTTCTGGTGTTGTCCCTTGTCCTCTCCCAAGCCCACCACCTCCTCCTGCCCAGAGCAGCCAAGGAATCACACCTTGCTGGCAGATTTCACACCACGCTGGCAGATTTCACCAAGAAAAGAGCATTAGGAGACAGTGAGTCAAAGGGAAAGCCACACAATAAAGAAAATTTCTCCTGTGTTAGAAACAGCACCACGGTGTGTTGGAAGGTGGGCAGCACCCTCCTAGATATCCCCCACCAACCTTCTTCCTTCCCCAAAGCATCAAACACCCACGAGCCATTTCTTGTTTCTGCTCACCTCTTGCTCCCTGTGAGTTTCTCTCTGTAAGTCACCCCAACAGCCCCTTCCTTCCCTGTGCACATCCATTGGGGGTACCAGACCTCCCAGCCCCAGCAAACCAGGCCTGTGATGGCACAGGCACCTGCAGCTCTCTACACCAAACCACCTTTCTCCCTTAACAGCTTCAGGAATGAATCCCATCAGCACTTATCTACATCACCCTCCTCTTCAGCCCACCCGCTTCGTCCCAGCCGACAGGTACTGTCATTTCTATTTCCTAGCATCAATTTTATTTCTCTTTAATCCCCTCATCTGCTTTTCCCCAACCCTCCTAATTAGTCAGAGTGCTGATTTCAGCTCCCTGCAGCGATGACAAGGACATATCTGCCATCATGAGCACAGCCTGCTCCCTCTGCAGGAATGCCAGGGGGCAGAGGTTTGGTTCCCAGGCCCTGGTGAAGACCATTCCTTGAGAACTGACAAGGTTTCAGGAGCATGGATGGGAGTGCGTTGGTGGTGGGGATGGGAAATGAGACAGCACAAGGGAGGCAGCTCCACCTGCCTGCTCAGCACCTGGCAGGAGCTGGGAAGTGAGGAGCTGTCCCAGCAGCTCTGCTCCCCCACCTTCCCCCTGTGCCACTCCCAGCCCCCAGCACTGCTTTGGGAAGGGGGTGGTATTTATCCTGGACAAACCCTCTCCTTATGGGACACTGCTTTTCTCCCTCATCTGCAGGGCACCTTGCATGGGGAAGTGGGACAGCAGGACCTCCCTGGGCCTTCTGCCCAACAGGTCATGCATGGCCTGGGGTCTCAGAGCTGTGGAAGGCAGATGGAAAGAGGAAAATCCAGGTACCAGCTCCTCCCTAGCATGGACAGCAGCAGGGATCCAGGCTAGACACAAAAAGCAGGAGACTGACACAGAGCAAAAGTTCAAGAGTGGCACATGAACAAAGGTGGTGAGGCTGCAGGTGGCAAGGGGCTGCAAGGAGACTGGTCACACCACTGTAGCAGTAGCAATGGGTTTAGAGGGACAAGGACAACCAGGGGCTGCCCAGCTCCTGCTGGATGTGACCAGCAGGCAGGGAGAGAGCAGGGGGAGGTCTGCAGCCCACCAGGATGCCACACTCAGCAGAGTGCTTGTCTGCAATTTGCTGATTTTTTTTTTTTTTTTT
>VWYP01015578.1:16274-32167 GCA_013400435.1 Pycnonotus jocosus
TTTTTGGGCGGGCCGGTTGGGAGGAGAAAGGAAGGGAGGGATTTCAGACACAGCCTGTGGAGCCCTGGAGCAGCCACTCACCCTGGCTCCCTGTTAAGGACAAATGCTGTCAGCCCAGGCCTGGCTGACCATTACAGGGCTGCTCTGCTGCGTCGGGCTCTGCTCATGCTGGGCTTCCTAAACCACCCCCAGCCCAACTCCTCACCCCACTAAGTGACCCCCCCTGCAGCCCCGACTCAGCTGAGTGCTTCAGGAGATGATTTTCAGAGCTCATTGGCTGCATTTCCCACCAGTCCCATCTCACCCTGGATGAGAACTGTGTGAAACAGAAGCTCCACGATGCTCTCTGAGGAACCCAGACTCATCAAATTCTCGGGAACCCAGAAGCATCAGAGAGATGATGCTGCCAAGAGAAGACTCTGGCCCAAGCTGCTCTGCTGAAGTCAGCACCTATTGCATTGCTGAGAAGCCCAGCCAGGGCTCCAGAACGAGTCTGAGCACCCCAATGGATCCCAGTGTCTCCTCCACAGTGTTCAATAAATTCCCTAGTGACCATTCCCCACCAAACCTGCCCAGGATCAGTAGCACAAGTGCCATGTGCTTTAACAATGTGTGGTGTTCACCATTTTCTGTCAGGATTTTGCACTGGCAATATTTTTTTACGGTCAAAGGTGATGTCAGGGCAACTCGAGGGATGCAGGCATGTGTGCATGGAGGTGTTCAGGGCATGGAGAACAAGCCAAAGAGCAGTTCTAATAATCCTTTCATTCAGAAGATGAATAAAATGGGCCTTCAGTACTGCTAGCTTTGATTTTCGTCAAATGATGCACAGAAAGCAAAAAGCCTCGTTTGCCCACATTTCAAGATCAGAAGGCATGACAGCATTAAAACCGGGGGTTAATTTACCGTTAAAAGAAAAAAAAAAACCAAACCACCAAAGATCCCTCCGTCTGGTGCTTTTTCTGTCACTTCCCCTTGCACTTTCCGTTCCTTTCACGGAGATTTCTTTATGAAACAGCCCCAGCAGCCAGCCCCAGCTCCTGAGGCAGGGGGGGTCCCACTGCCCTGTCCCAGCTCTGGGGCTCTGCAGTTCCCCTTCCCTCTGCTGCCGCTGCTGCCTCCGGCGCTGGCAGGGTCAATCAGCAGGCAGCGCTGCTGCCGCCGGTGCTGCCAAGGGCTCATCCTTCAGGAGCACATACAGACAGTGCCGTTGCCCAGCAGCCCCATGCCCGGCCCTATTCCTTTGCAATCCCATGCCCTACATACCCGCTCGGACCTTGGCTCGCTTCCTTCCCCCCCCTTAATGCACATCCAATCCTCCCATCTCGGGTGAGCGCAGAGGCAGGGAAGGGGTTAACTTTATCCCGGGTCCCCTGGGTGCTCCAGCTGCAGGTGGGTGTCTCTGCACTGGGGACTGAACCCTCCCAAGCCCCTGAGCCTTGCACCTGCAAACCAGCAGCATCACCTTGGCTCTGTCCTTCACTGGTCACACAGAGCCCTGCAAAGCCTTCAGGCTGACCTGACTGGAGGCTGGAGCAAACACAGCCCCAGGAGAGCCCGTGGAAAGGAGCCTGCAGCTGATGTACCACTGCCTGCTCTCTGGGGACCCTCGGGGCTGTCACAAGCACAGCAGAGATGGCAGAGTGCCACCTGACTGAGGCTGAGATGAGAGGAGTGAGAAATTTTAATATGAAGCGTTTTCTTCATTGTGCTTTTCCCCCTAGAGCCAGGTAGGACTGGATTTAAACCAGAGGCATCACTGGATGTAAAATCCAGGTAGTGCTGTACTTAAGAGCAAAAGAAGGATTAGCTCTTGCCCATTCTTGCTCCTTTCACATTTTTCTGAAAAAGATCAGGAATTTCCCTGTTGACCTGGTGTTAAGGGAAACAATCCTTCAGATTTCCAATGCAAAACCATCCAATCCTCAAATCCTACATTAACATCTAAAACTTCCTTAAAACACAAAACCAAAGAGCAAGTCCTGTCTTCTTGCCTGTGACAATTTTAGCATCAGAGATCACCTTGGTATTGTAAAAAGCCAACATCTGGCATCAGATGCACAGAAAATGAGCCGAAAGTGAGCCCCCTGGGCAGGCATTTTATATCTATTAATAAGGAAAGGAAAACAAATTATCTGCCTTGCTCCTACAACCAAATATTAAGAGCCCATTAGGAGTGGAGAGGTAATCAGAGAGGAGCCCTGTGCAGGCAAGGACAAACCTGAACCATCGTCACCAGAACCAAAACCAAACCCCAAAGTTTGTATTTAAGAAGAATCAAAACAGTTGGATGTCCCCTGCCACCTTTCTGTCCCCAAGGTGTCTTCTTTGCTGCTGTCCCTTATGGCTGGAAGAGGCTGAGGATGGTGTGAGCACCCTTGGGGACACAGTCTGCTCCAGGTTGGAGCCAGGCAGTGTCTCCAGGGACGGAGGCAGATTCCAGCTGGGATGTTTATATAAACATGTTATCAAAACCCTGGCTGAAAAACAACCTGGGTGCAGTGCTGGGGGCAGAGGGGGAGGAAAAGAGGAGAAAGCCAAAAAAGCCCTTGGCCTCATCTGCTCCTGCAGCCCAGATCCATGTGACTTCACACACATGGGGCTGCCTGGATGAGACAGCGCTGCTCTCCAGAGCCCAGCCTGTGAGGTCGGGATCAGAAACAGTCACAAGCTGGACTCAGCCTCCCAGAACCACGGCTGAGCACATGGGGAGAGGAAAACAGGGAGGTAAAATCCCAGGAATGAAGAGTGAGCCCATTTTCATGAGCTCAGGAGGCTCCCAGTGTGGGAGCAGATGTGCCTGAGACAAGATGTGCACAGAGCAGAGCCAAGCTGGTGACAGCTCATTGCCTGGGCTTCAAACCCACCGTGCTGGAGGTGCCATGTGCTCCCCACTGCAGCTGCTGAGGGCCAGGACTGGCTGTGAAGGTCCTGTGTTGCCCACATTACCCACCCTCACTCAGCACTGAACTCTGGACAAATGCCACCAGTCCCAAGAAACAGTTTCTTTGGCTCCATAATTAGAATTCGTAATTTTTTTCCCATTTTTCTTTTTACTTACGTGCCCCCTCCTACTCCTTCTGAACTTCCCAAATCTCCTGCAGGCATTAGGCTCCCTGACCTGGAAAATGAGCTGTTTGCAGCCTTATCTCGTTGACATTAATGAAAGATGCAGCTTTCAAAAGAATCTTCACCCTCTCTCCAGTGGAGTCAGCAGCTGCTGGAAGAGGTCCACTCTGGAAATGAACCCCTCCATTCCATTTTGTTCCCCAAATGTGGCACTATTGGGTGTAAGAGCTGACAGAAAGCACAGATGGCATGACACATTGAAGAGCCAATGAATCAGGCATTCTAGTGGTTGGGGGGGGTTATTTTTTGGCTGAACGAGCATCAGCGTGGGGTAAGTGGTCATGGGGAGGTGAAAAAAGGGTGGAAAGCAGAATTGTGCAATTAATTATAATAAAAACCCCACAACGACTAAAAATAGATTTGCTATATTCTAGATGATTAGAAGCAGCCCTGAGTGCAAACACAGGCTGCCTGGAGTTCTCCCCTTGGAAACCCTGTGCCCTGGCAGCTGGGAAATTTGTACTCAGCATCAAATACTGAGTGGGGGCTGCTTCACTCGGGGATCTGCACAGGCTGGGGTGAGATGCAGGCAAGAGGGGGAGCACAGTGAAAAGAGCTCATGATGCTGGGGAAAAGGAGCTGAGCAGCCCCAAGGACGGCTCATCTGCCTCCCAGAAGGGCTCTGCCAGCTTGAGATGCTCCTGTTTCCCATGGCAGCAGCACAGGTACCATCAGCACATCCCAGAACCACACACACCAGCACCAACAGCACTGCATGGGATGAGCTGGAGGAAGAAAAGTGCCTTGGGCTGAGGACCAGCAGCACAGGCCAGCCCACAAAGGCTGGGATCTTTGCTCAGCCTCAGTGCTGTTTGGGCTTGGAGTTACACCCCACAGCTTTCAAAGAGTCAAAGTGGCAAACTGAAAAAAAAAAAAAAAAAAAAAAAAAAAAAAAAAAAAAAAGGCTCTGATTCTGTGATGCTCAGAGGGTCTCCGACCATCACACCTCACAGCATGAACCCAGATCAGGTACATCTGCCAGCATCCCTGTACAGATGGAAATGGTTCTCTGTTCCAGGTTAAAACATGGAGGTTTCCACAAAGTGGAGGAAAAAATACGAGTTCATGGGATCCCCCTCTTTTCACCCCATCCTTCACCAACCCTGACCCAGAGCAGGAGACCCGACGGGCTCTCCCTGCCCGCTGCTCCTCCCAACACCTCACCTCACTCCCGCACCTTCCTCTTCCCAACCAGTGCTCCTGTCAAGGCGTGTTAGAGGCAAACACACTCACCCATTTCCCGGGATCTCCCTCCGGGCCAGAGCCCGGCTCTGCTCTGCAGCTCTGCCTGAGTGAAGCAGCTCCTGTCCCCTCTGAGCTGCAGGCAGGGGCAATGGGAAGTTGTTCCCGGAGTGACAGACATAAGGATGACTCATTTCCCATGTTTATTCCCCCTCTTCCCATTCAACAACCCTCGCAGTTCTTTTCTCTTTCGCTCTGCATTCAGGCTCGGGAACGTTTCGCTGTTTGCTCTGCGAGGGTTGCATTCCAGCTCTCTGCACATTCCCCAAGGGCTGCACACTGATGCCTGCAGGGCTCACAGCATCCCCAGCAGCCGGCCAGGACCTGAGCAAATCGGTGCTGCCTGGTACCGAGGGGCTGATCAGACCGAGGGAATGATGGAGACATCCCTGGAAATACCCCCGTGCCTGCTCCAGCCACAGTCGGATGAGTCCCAGCCTGTCACTGACTGTCCTTCATGCAAGGGGACACTGCAGGCTCGCCAGCCTGCCCTGCAGTGAGCAGGACACATTCCTGGAGAGGAAGCAGGCAGGAAGGGGGGCAGGGAAGCCGGGAGAGCTGGGCATTGCTGGCTGTTCAGAGATGCCTGAGCTCATCAGCTGTGAAAGGGATGA
Organism: Pycnonotus jocosus; assembly: GCA_013400435.1. Lineage (NCBI taxonomy): Eukaryota > Metazoa > Chordata > Aves > Passeriformes > Pycnonotidae > Pycnonotus > Pycnonotus jocosus. Next base: position 21,260 of record VWYP01015578.1, read on the forward strand.
AGGCTGAGCACGGCACCCACCAAAGGACCACGGACTTCGGCTGCTGTATCTGGGCAGAACAGAGGCAGATTAGCAGCCTGGAGTGATGAAGAGGAACGTTTAATGCCAGGCTGGAGCTGTGTCTGAATGCTGGATGCAGGGAGGGGGCATCTGCCCTGTTCCCTCTGCCTGGCACCTTCCGTGGGTCACTCATGTTGGGTTATTTGGCATTTAAATGTTTCCACCTCACTGGGCAGACGTGCTGCTGGCTCAGTGAGACCTTGGTGGGCACTGGCAGGGCTGGGAGGGGAGTGGGACAGCAGCTGAGCCCCCTCCATGTGCCAGGCTGTCCAAGGAGGGATGGTTCTGCAGGGCACCAGCTCCTGAGCTGCCCTACCCATCCCTGGTGTAATGTCCTCTGCCCTGCCTGGCTCAGAAAATCCCTGCTCTTACGGTGGAAGAATGAAAGGGGAAAAAACAGACACATCTGGCCCCAAACCATCTCTGAGGGTTTGGGCTGAGCAAGCTCTGCCTCATACAGACTGATCCATCTGCCATGCAGCTCCCCAGCCTCTCTGCTGGGTCTGGGCTGCCCTGGAGCTCAACAGGATCAGCTCTGCCTGGGCATTTCATCTACCCAGTGACCTTTACCAGCAAAGGGCTCTACTGTCTGGATTTTCATCACACAGCCTCCAGAGAGAAGCACAACAGTACCTGAAGCACGTCTGTATTGTCAGAACAGGGTCACTGGGGTCTCGAGGGGCTTGGTGAAGGCATTTCTGTCTCTCCTTCCTTCCTAAGCCACCAATTTCTTGCAAATCTGGTCTTGCTTGGAAGCTGTCAGGATGGGACCACAGAGTTCTGACCATATATATGTATTTATAATTTTCTTTCTTAGGGGGTCTGCAGGAACTATGTTTCAGAATATCATGGCTTTGTTCCTGGTCAGAGTAAAGCTATGTCAGTATTCAGGAAGAAGGCTGGACAGAGCAAGAACTTCCTCCTTGCTGATCTCCAGGAGTGGAGAAGCAGCCCTGGGCTCCCTCCTTTCCTCCTCCCGTGGCATTCACCCATCCCCAGCCTGACATGCTGCTCGATGATACATCCACACCCCGAGGCAATGCTGTACTTAATGGGATAAATGCTTAGTGACAGCACCAAAGAGCCATCCCAGCCCTCCAAGGGGATGCAGAGCCAGCTGGAGATGGCTGAGCACTGGGACCAGTGAGACAGCAAGCAAAGAGAAGACAAGGGCTTTCTCTTCTCCTGGTCTGGATACCTGTTCTACAGAGCCATGACCACAGCAGAACCAGCTACTGGTACTTCAAACCAAGCACAATCACAATTTTATGTGCAAGGATGACCCAAGCAGGCACCTCCCAACAGCAAAGGCACCCACCTGGATGGTAAATTACTAAACACAGTGGTGGTTTGGCTGTAAACACAAAAGAAGGACCTCACTGGAGTGACCACTTTGGGTGGGCAACCCTATTCCATCCCCAGTGACCACACTCCACCCCCACTGCAGTGAGAAGGTGCCTGGATCTGCAAAGACCATCAGTTTAACGAGATCAATCCGTTTGGCTTAATAAATAGGAGGTGAAAAAATTACTTGAGCACTATCCAAAACACTGAAAGGCGGAAGAGATGTTGGCTGAGAGAGCTGCTCAGCTGGAGAGAGAAGGGTATGGAGACGCAATGGAGGGAAGAGTCCAACTAAAAGCACTTGTGAGAATCCCTAGCACTGCAGTAATACAGAAATGGCTCTGACAAGTTCACCCTCGCTCGTAACTGTACATCAGATTGAGTGTTTGGGTTTTTTCCCTTAACAAATTGAACGGGAATAAATTAAAGGGATGTGCTACAGCCTATATTTTGCCGTGGGTTAGATCGATGATCCAAATGTTCTTTGCTGGCTTTGCAGTCAATGAATCACTAAATTTGGAGCCACATCCTCACCAGATGGATCAGAACCAGAAACCAAGGTACCGCTGCCCCCAGGGTTTAATGGAATTCGTGTCTGGTTCTGAAGCAGATTTGGGCATTTTACTGAAAGTTTTATAACTGCTTTCCCCCTGCAAGCCCAATTGCAAGGTTCAAATGACTTTCTAAGCACCTTAGTTTTCATGAAATCCTTGTGATTGCAGACTTCAATGGTCCTAAAAGTTCCAACACTGGCAGACAAATAAAATGAACTTTATAACTGGGGGATTTCCTGAGTTATGATTTTCTTGATTTAGCCAAGGAGTTGTGGACCTTCTCCCTGATTTTTGCTCAGCCAGGGCTGGTGATGCTGAGACAATCTTCCTGAAAGCATGTCCTGGCAGAGGGATTTTTACAGTGGGCACAGATATCTGGTTTTTTCTCCCATCTTTTCAGTAACAAGGCTGTGTGTGCTTCTCTGGCTGTTTGGCATTCGCTGGAAAAGATCACTGTGAGAAGGGGAATCAATAAATTCCATCACAGATGACAAACATGGAGGGAAAACATTGCTTGGGGTTGCTAATCAGCATTTGCAGTGGGGATGGAGGGAGCATCCCAGGGTCAGACCCCCTCACCCGAAATGCTCCCACATGTGCTGGCAAAGCCCCTGGCAAGAGCTCCCCCTCCATCTGCAGTGCTGCTCCTGCCAGGTTCCCAGTCCCATTTCAGCAGTCTCCTGTCTCCTCGCCTTGGAAGCCTCATTGCAAATCCTAAACAAGTGCTCTATGATGGGCTGGCTGCCTGCCCAGAGACTGCATCAGAAATTCTGCTTGATGTATCAAACCCTCAGCAAGCCGGGGGAAGGGAGGAGAGCCCCGGGAAGGGGTGCCACAGACAACCCCAACTTCCCGGCTTCTCTCTTCCAGCAGGGAAGCACCAGGAGGTTCCCTTCCCTTTGACCTGTGCCTGTCCAGGAGGGCTTTTCACCACATCCTGGTGGATTTGAACCACAGGAAAGCAGCAGCAAAAGGGACCAAGGATGCCAGATGCAGCAGTGGTGCCATGACCTTCCTGTCTACACAAGACCCTGCTTTTCTTGGGACCTGTGGAGGTCCACCCAGGCTCCCAGCCAGGCTCCTTTTCCACCAGCAGTGCAGATATTATGGCAGCAGCTACTCAGATACTCAGAGTTTCTGACTGCAATCTTAAATATCAGCCCAAGGCCACTCTCAGGGCAGAGATCTGCTCTGTGGGGTGACACAAGTCCCGCTGCAGAAGCTCTGACAAGAGAGGCTGAGGGCACCTTGGCCAGTCCCACCAGTCAGTGCTGTCTGTTCAGAGGAGCAGTGGAGCTCTTTGGAGGCTGCCAGACTTATGGAACTGGTCCTTCACACCAATTAACTATTTCCTGTCTTGGCAGGGGGAGAGGAGGGGTAAGAGTAGTGCGTCTAGGCAAGGATGCAAGACTCCAGAAACCCCCAACTTGTCCCTGGGCAGCCACACTGGAGCTCAGGAGACCTGGAGATGTGAGCAGTGATGAGCTCTCCCTGCCACCACTCCACGAAGTTAGAACATGACCCTGAAGTGGCTTTGAATTTGGTCTCCTCATATGGCAAGGGAAGGGTCAGAAAACCTCCCTTCTTTTTAAGCCAAAAGAGGCATTAGCTCTTGATCCCAAAAGATTGGCTCCTTGTTGAGGGCTGCTGATTTTGCTGCAGACCTCTACCAAGCTCTTTGCAAGGACCTCAAATATTTCGGAGTCAAAGCAGTTGTTTTCAGTCTCCACCCCATGAGAAGCTCTCAGGTCAAGAGACCTCTGTAAAGTGTGCCAGTCCCTGTTAGTGAAACTGTGCTGTCAGTCACTGACTATTTCATCCTCTTGCCCTTTTGACTGGATCCTCTCCTCCCAGCGAGGGGCTGACCCTGCACACCGAGGAGGCCCTGGAAGATCTGCTGACATTGGCGGGCTCTGCATCACGCTGGTGCTATTCTGGCTTCCTCTCCGCCACGGCCTCCCCCCAGGAGATGTCACAGCACGAGGACAGTCTCCTCCAAAGGCACAGGGGACAACAAGCAGCCACCACTGTGCTTTTCAAGCCAGTCCAGCTCAGTCTTCGCCCTCTCTGAAGGATGAACTTGTGGGAAAAAAAACCCCAAAACCTGGGGCCATGTTGCTGAGCTGTATCACGTCACAATCAGCCCCTGCAGACAGGATGTCCCTTTCCTGTGGTGCCTGTGAAATAAAGTGTCCCTACAGCCCCTCAAAGTACTCCCTGAGAAGAAAGCATCTAAATCCAACATTTTCAATTTCTCCTACCAACTGAAAGTGGGATTGCTGAGTTTTTAGGGAGGGTGAAACACCAGGGTGGGTCACAGCCAGAGGAGAGGGTAATTAGTCACAAGGAAAAATAGGATAACTGGACCCAAAAGTAGAAGAGCAAGAAGAGCAAGGTCCTCAGGTATACATGGCCTGAGCAGGCTGGGACCAGCATCTAAACCAAGTCACAGCTAAGCTCATCCTGGTCACTGGTGGGACATCAGGGTGGGACAGGCCATACACAATGGAGAAGCCAAACCCTTCAACACATCCCGATCTCCAGAAACAGGGACACTGACCACTGCCATGCAAGGAAGGACTAGCAGGAGAGCCAGAGGCATCCCAGCCTGCCTACACAGCCTCTGGGTCAAATTAGCACATGGAAACGGGGACAGCAGCAAGAAAGGTACCCAAGGGAAGGAGGATGTGAGAGCAAACTGCAGCAGGGAAGGTGACAGGACTCCATCACGTGGAGTCTGGTCAAGAAGGTGGCAAGAGGATGGAAATAACATCCTCAGGAATTGATCCAGACATTAAAGATTAATATCTTTATGTTTTCCCCAGCTATCAAACACCAAGGCAGATGACCACGGATTAAATAAAAGACATCACTGCTGGTATCCACCCTCCCACCACGGACACTCCCTTGGTCTGACAGGACAACCCTGCCCCATGCAGCACCAGGGGCCTGTCCCTGCTCCATGGCTGTCCCCAGCTATCAAGGTTACCCCATCCCTCTTAGACACCTTCTTGGGACATCCATCCCCCACACTACCCGGGACTAATGGGGCCAATAAGTGCAGCATTTACCCTAAAGGTCACTCCCTGCTTCCCGACCACTTCTGCTGCTGGGAGCAGCCAGAGGAGGAGTCCCAGCGCCGCTGTCCCTTGTGACGAGGGCTGGGCTTTCCCAGCAGGGAGGGAGGTTTGCCACTCACCTAGCAGCAGGTTCATGAGGACCTCTTGGCCTGCCAGCGTGCTGCTCTTCACCAGGCAGATGAGCGTGCCTGCGATCCAGGGGATGCCATGCCCCGTTATCCCCAGGAGGTTGATCATGGAGCGGGCACCTCCCCAGGAAGAGGCTCTGTTGGCACACACCCCCAGCCTCTTGGACATGCAGATATCGATGGCCAGCAGCGAGTTGAAGGCGATTCCCTTGAAGGAGGGGTTGAGCTGCATGCAATCCTCCTCGGGCAGCTGCTGAGACTGCCTCCGCTCCTTGGGGTTGGTGTTCTGGGCACCGGCTGCCCCGGCCTGGCCGCTCTGCTTCCTGCTGGAGCTCCTGCTCTCCTGGTTCCCCTTCAAGGGCTGATTCAGGGAGAGGAACTCAGCCCTGTTGAGGACATTGTTCCTGTCTCTGGCCCTGGACCGTGGCTGGGATGCTGGCATTGCAGTCTCTCTTTAACGCAACCTGCTTTGCAAATACCGGGAAGGAGAGAAATCCCTCTTCTCCCTGCAGAAAGCTTCCCCCACTCCCACCCTCACAAGCTGTGAATTTGGGAAGCTACAAAGGTTCCCCTCTGTTGCAGTTGCCCCCAGCACAGACTGCAGCTGTTAAATATAGAGTAAGGAATGCACATGGCTGTTTACTTCATGGGCCTAGCAAGCTTGGAAGGAAAATTAATGCCAGGCTTGGCAGCCACTCCAGTGCCAGGGAAAAAGGATAGACAGCCAATAGATATGAAGAAGAGGAGGGAAAAACATTGTGCCAAAGGTTGGTTGCTTCTGGCCTGGTCTATTTAAATCTTCCAATTGCTTATTCCCCTGGGCTGCAAGGGAAACTGGGAAACGTAGTTCTTTTTGTGCTGCAATTCACATTTCAGTAGCAGAGTCAGAGCTGGAGATGATGGCACCCCCCTCCTCAGGGCACCCCGTGGGGGGCTGTGCTGCCTGACTTTGCAGCACCAAGACCAGGTGTTGCTCAGAGACCCCCCTTCAAGGAGCTCTCCCCCAAATCTTCCTGATTAATCCTGTTCTCCAACTCCTCCCCCCCTGCCTGGGCACCCTGAATACACCCCTCCTTCCCTTGGCACGGATACCTTTCAAAGCACCGCTAACCCCATCCTCCCTCCCTGCCCGCTCGGGGTGCGCCCCTGGAGCCCTTCCATCACTCACCCGGTTCCTGGAGGAAGGAGAAGCATCACCTGCCTCCTGATTACCCGGGAAGGAGCCGCTAATGAGTTCCCATCCTCCTGCCCCCTGCGCTGCGCTGTGGCCTCGATACCGCACGTGTCCCTGCCGTGTCACCCGGCCCGAGCTGGAAGCGGGTGACAGCCGCTGCCTGTCCCCCCAGGAAAGCAGCACGGCCCCAGCAGCATGGGCATCGCGGCACGGGGAGCAGGAAGGCTCTGCCAGGCCCCAAGGAGGACAGGGAATCCCTGCTGTCCCCCCCTCCATTGCTGTCACCTCCCTGCCGCAGCTGGGGCCAACCCCCCTGAGACATCTCCGAGCGCTGCGCAGCCCCTGGGAGCAGGGAACATCCCATGGGAGCCTGCAGCCGCAGTTCACAGCTCTGGAGGATCGTGCTACAGTCCCTGAACAGCAGCTGTGCAGATCTGAGCCTGCAGCACCTCTGCGAGAGATCATCCCCGTCAGCTCCTCCTGCCCGCAGGGTGACAGCAGCACCCCTGAGCCAGGTCACTGCCATCACCTTCCCCGGGCTATCCACAGCACCCCCAGGCTCCAGGAACAGGATTATTCCCATGCAAATAGGCTGGAAATCTCCCGTGGATGGAGAATTGGAGAAGATGGATGTTACATTGAGGAGGAGAGCAGCCACGTCTCTTGGTGACATTTGTCTGCACGGCTGTCCAGTTACAGAGGTCAGTGGCTGCACAGGTAACCCTGGGCACCCAGGTGTCTTTAAAGGCCTTGTCCAAACTGCACTGGGGAGTTTAAGTGCTGAATGAAAGGTGGTTCTTCAGCTTCCAAAGATAATAACACAAATTTTACATTTTCTTTGCACGTTTATACATAGCTCTCAAAATTCCCTCGGGGAACTGTGCATCCAGGCTGTGCCCATCGGACTGACAGACCATCCAGGTGGCAGCAGTGCTTGGACAAGCAGTTGTCTGAGATCCTGAGGAGCCCTCGCTCCTGGGCTTTGTTCATATTTTCCTCTCTCAAGAGAAAATAATATAAATCAATTTATTTCTGATTCGTACTTTCCTGGAACTTATCACTGGTCAAGGGAGGTGATTCTGCCCCTCTACTCTGCTCTGGTGAGACCCCACCTGGAGCACTGCATCCAGCTCTGGGGTCTCCAGCACAGGAGGGACATGGATCTGTTGGAGTGAGTCCACAGGAGGGCATGGAGATGCTCCAAGGAGCCTCTCTGCTCTGGAGCCAGGCTGGGAGAGCTGGGGGTGTTCAGCTCAAAGAAGGTTCCAGGGAGACCTCAGAGCCCTTTTCTAGTGCCTAAAGGGGCTCCAGGAGAGCTGGAAATGGAGTGACAGGACTGGCTTCACTCTGAGAGAGGGCAGGGGTAGATGGGATATCAGGAAGATATTTTGTACAGTGAGGGTGGTGAGGCGCTGGCACAGGCTGCTGAGAGAAGGTGTGGCTGCCCCATCCCTGGAAGTTTTCAAGGACAAGGTTGGACAGGGCTTGGAGCAGCCTGGGCTAGTGGAAGGTGTCTCTGCCAGTGGCTGGGGGTTGGACTAAATGACCTTTAAAGGTCCCTTCCAACCCAAACCATGCAATTCTATGATCCCAACAGGAGGAAGAGCTCGTTCCCTTCTCAGGCTCCCTTACCCAGCCCATAAAACACAACCTCTGCTGGCTCAGGGACCACGTGGGGCTGTGGCAGCCCTGGAATGGCACAGGAGCTGCCACATCACCAACACCCACCAGCTCCTGCCTGATCCCTGGCTCTGCTGCCCCTACCAGGGCAGTCAGCACCCATCCCTACCTGCCTGCCCTCATCCCATTTCCCATTTCTTTTGGGAAATGACATCAGCCAGGCAGAGAACCGTCAGCACTGCTTCCACCTGGCTGTAGCCGTCACCTCCCCAGTGCAGGGCCTCCTGGATTTTCCCACTCTGTGCAAGGCTGATGCTCTCTGGGGCTCTGTGGGGCTCTGCAAATATCAGTGGGCAGAGGGATAAAGGCATTGGTGGCCAGGACCCTGCAGAAATAGGGAGACTCCTGCTCAGTCGGGGATGCTGAGCTACAACTTAACCTGTTCCTCAGGAGCTGTCACAGGTGGAAAAATACCTTTAAAGCTCTGGGAGTGAATTTAATCTGGTGCCTGTCTCTTCTGCTGCCACTGAGGGAATTTCTCTGCCCCAGCCTCGCTGTGAGACTCCAGCCTTGCACTCCAGCACCAATCCTGAGCAGGAAGGGGCTGGAGGAGGAAGGGCAGCGTGGGATGGAGGCAGTGCCAGCAAAACCCCTGTCAGTGGTGCAGTGGGAAAGGAAAACTGTCTGGTCTCTCCTGCAGCCAGGTGGGCTGTCACTGACAGTCCCAGCTGGAGAAACTGAGCTGGGGAGGGAAAAATCCCTGATTCCACTGAGGCCATGACAAGCCCCATACCAGAAACAAAACAGCCACTAACCCAGGGGTTTATAAATATCCCTGTAGACAGGCTCCCTGCTCCGGCAGGGCTATTCCAGTCCTGACACATGATCCACAGGGGTCATCCAGCACCTGGGAGAATGCTCAGACAGACAAATCTGGCCTGCTCCCTGTGCCCAGTCTGCTCAGCCCTGGCTGTGCTGTCCTGCCTGCCCCTGCAGAGCTGCTGGCCCCGGGGCTGCACAATTCCCTGCACAGCCACGGCCACGCGTGGTGCCAGTGGCCAGCATGGCCAGGCAAACCACTCTGGAATGTGGGTGGGACAGGAGTGACAGCCCCATCCCTTTTCTCTGCAGTTCCCTGGCAGTGTTGGTGCATGCCAGCCTCTGCCAGCAGCTGGGCAAAAGGGCAGCACTGGCAACCAGAGGACATCCAGCAACAGTGCTGCTGAGTGGGCTCTTCTAGGGACAAAATAAAACATAATATCCTGCAGTATTTACAGCATGTAGCCTGTGGTGGGCTGGTGAGGGGAGGCTGTGTCCTTTATAAACCTGGAAAACACCCTGGAAAGACACAAAGGCACTGTGCAGGCTGGAGGGAGCAGCCACAGGAATGGAGCATGGCCGGGCTGTGAGGAGACATGATCAGGGGCATCAAATGAGCAGCAGAAGGAAACACAGCATCACCAGCCACTCCTGGTACTTCTCACAGCCTGGCCTGGCGTCTCCAGCAATGCCATCAGAGAAAACCACAAGCCCAGGCACAGGAGCCCTTCTGCACACGGCTAAAAGCAGGGGTGGGATGTGCTAATGCCTTAATCACTCACAGCAGCACGATGGAGACAGGCACGACCAAAACCCAACAAAAACTCCATCTGAAGAGCTGATTTAATTAGAAGGAGATAATGCAATTTCCTCGTTGACCAGAGAACCAGAGACAGCCAAGTTGAAGCAAGACCTGGCTGAAGCTTCAGTGAAGCTAGAATCGTAGAATATGCAGTTTCACCAGACTCATGATGCTCTGGGAAACTGTGACAAGCTTGTTTGAAAAGTGTGAAAGAGCCTTGGAAATGTCAAAGGATTTCAGCACCTTCTGGAGGCTGCTGGATATTTCATTCGGAAGATGCTAATTTCATTCTTCCTTCTACTACATGATAGTAAGTGGCTTGTAACTCGAGCAGGTTCTGAGTGTTTCTGTCACAGGACTAGTGACTAAATTGTGCCTTTCACAGCAATGGGGAAGTTTAAAATAAATACTTCTCAATGCTTTGAGAAACACATGAGGTGGAAAATAATGACAATAAACTGTGTTTTTTCTACTTGCTGTGGGTGGAAAGGAGCCAATCTGCCTCTCCTCATCCTGTGACATTCACTTGTTAGGATCACCTGGTACCTTTGGTCTCTCCTACCTGCTAAGGGCTAATCCAGCCTGCTGAGAGTGCAGGGTGGGAAGGACTGAAAGACATTTACAGCAGCTCTGCGCTGCTGTGCCACACCACAAGCAGCACTGGCAAAAAGATTTTTACCTCTCATTTCCCCTATTTAGAAACAAGTGACAGAGGACACAATCACCCAATGCCTGATGTCCATCAGCTATTGCTGAAAAGCCAGGCAATTTCATCTCCCCTGGTGCTCAGATCCTCAGCCAGCTGATGGCCAGCAGGACCAGTTGGCAGCATTACTCCTAAAACTGCCTGTAATAGAAGTTTACAACTTTCCCACAGGCCACTGCTGCCTCAGACGCTTCTCACTCCCTATTCCAGCTGCTCCCGAGTCCCACTGCTGCTATGGAGAGCTTTATATCATTCGTGGCTGGAATCACAGCCCACCCAACCGAGGGCTACAAGTTCTGCAAATAAGACTGTCCCCTCTGATGCCCTTTGGTTGGCACCAAATCTACCCAAGAGGCTCCAGCCGAGAGAGGAAAATCGTAATCCCAAAACCTAAGAAAAAGCACATTGCAGTGTAATTAAAATATAATAATAATAAAGAGGGGAGGGGAAAAAAAAAAGGCGTTTCTTAAATAGTAATTTAAAAAAACTACATTACCCACAATTCACGGACATGTGGGAGGAAATGCTGGTTTTTTTGCAAAGGAGGTTTAGCTCCAACAGCTGCAGTTTAAAAGCGAAATACAGGGGGAGGGATGGGACTGGGCGAAGGAGGGAGGACAG
>VWYP01015578.1:32866-133431 GCA_013400435.1 Pycnonotus jocosus
AAAAAAAAAAAAAATTAATCCACGAAGCCCAGACATCGCTGGCGGAGGAGCCTCCAGAATCGGAGATTTGGCGACTTTTTGCGTTTTCCAGCCGTCGTTTCTTTCTGTTATTATTGTAATTTTGTGCGAAAGGAAGTTATGAACAACTGCAAGTCAGGAAGTGGAAATCCACACCGGTTGTGACAAGCTGGGGCTAAAAACTATTTCATTATTTATATAGATGTGTCTATCAACATTCTGCTTTTCATCCAAAGAATAAAGGGAAATACCGGCTAGTCCTATGTTTGATGGTGAATGACAGACCACGTCTGAGCAAAGGAAGGACTAAATATATCAGCTAAGAACACCACCTTTATTTATTGAACTCAAGAGACTTTTTTTTAACCCAAAGACAGTTTGAGCAAGAGATTTAATGGGTCATTAAAAGGGGAAAAATTTTTTAAAGGCCCTTTTGCTTCTGAAGCGCAGCTAACCTCAAAAATAGAAGCAGTACTTGTAAGACAGATACTCGAATTAAGGCTTTACACGACGAATTTTCTATCCTATGGATATCAGTTTTGAAATTGCAAACCAAGAAGATCTGTAATTGATCTAGCACCAGATAATTTCAATGCCTAATATTCCCCAGGATTGCTGGAGTACCCTAGGAGCTGCGTCGGACTGTACTCGGGGTATGCCATGGGCTGTATTCAGAGCATTAGCTGCAAATCCAAAGTTTTCCGGGAAAGCATTTCAGTGATTGAAGTCAAAGCCTCCATTGATCCCATCCCCACCAGCATTGACGAGTCCTCCAGCGTGGTCCTGCGCTACCGGACCCCTCACTTCCGAGCCTCTGCGCAGGTGTTGGTGCCCCCTCTTCCCAAGAAGGAGACCTGGATCGTGGGCTGGATCCAGGCTTGCAGCCACATGGAATTTTACAATCACTACGGGGAGCAGGGAATGTAAGTGTTTCCAAGAGCGCGTGCGGGCGCGTCTGCCTAGCGGGAAGAGGGAGCGGGAGGGCCGTGGCCTGCTTGGGAAATAGTGGATTTAGCCAAAAATTATGATCCATATTTAAAAACTCAGCCCTTCTGAAACTTATCAGGACTTTCCCATGTGTTTAAAATACAGGAGAGCTTGTCCCTGCCCTTTTAAAGCAGTGGGTGTTCTTCTCTTGGAATGGGAATTTGCCCAAGCCCCAACCAAACCTCACTTGCTCTGGTAGGAACCCAAAAGCAACACTATTCCACAACAGATTTTGGGCTGCACAGGAGATCCTGAAGCCCCTTTCTATGACAGGCACCCCTGCTTTGATAGGTGTTTGGCACCAGTGGTTCTCCTGACCTCCTCCAGCTCCTCTTGCCTGCATCCCTCCCCATCCCAAAAGTGCGCATTGAGGAGCCCCAGGGAGAGCCGAGGGCTGACACTTGTGGCACTGAGCTGTCCCTGGAGTGCTCTGCTGCTGCTGCTGCTGCTGCTGCTGCTGCTGCTGCTGCAGTGAGCCGTGGCTGGGAGCTGGGGAGCCCACCAGCTTTGGGAGCACACTTAACGTCACAGGAGGAATCCTGCCTGCTTTGCCCACAGTAGCAGGCAGCCCACGGGAAAGCACAAGCTGGATTTAACCCGTTGGTAGTTGAACCATCTGCATCACCTTGGAGTAGGGTGCAAATTTCACGTCAGCCTCCTTTATGGGTAATGTGAAAGGGAATGTATAGGTACATGTGTCAGGTGGGAGGAATCCAGGGGCTGTTTGCACACCAAGAATCCCCGTGTTACTGGTCAGGCAGTGACAGTGAGACAGGAATGAGTCGAATTCTATCAGAATGTCACCTCCCTGCCAAGAAAAGTCATCTCTTCCCCAGTCCCCCACCAGCTTGTTCTCCAAACGTTGCAGGCTTTGGCCCACAGCTAAATCAGCCCCAGCACCTGATCCCCAAATGCCTGCACAGAGCAGCAATTCTGCAACTCACGGTGCTGGGCAGCGCCAGGTGCAGCCTCCTGGTGCAGCAGCAATGTGTCTGTGCAGCCACGGGGACAGAACCGAGCACAGAGGCAGCGCTGGCAGATGGGTCAGTGGCTGGAGGAGCTGATGCTGCCCGGTCTCTGGGAGTGAGGGAGGAAGGACGGGAAGGTCAGGTCTGAGCCATCCTCTCCCTGCTCATCCCCAATGCCCCGAGTCAGGGAGATGCTAGCTCAGCCCCTGAGGGTCAGATTGGGCAGCTTAAAAAAAAAAATAAAAAATCCCTGAATGAGGAGTGCGGAGGGAGGAGGGGGACGCGGCGGGCTGGAGAGCGGGGCTGACTTAATTCAGCGCCTTCCTGACGGCCTGAACATCTGCACGCACAGCCCGGCCCTCCTTCCCTCCCCGCTGCCTTAAGCCCCGCCGGGGACACGGGTTCAGCATCTCGGCATCATCACACGGCCAGGCTACAAGATGCAGACCGGAGGGAAGGGCACGGGAGGAGCAGCCCGGAGCGACAGACTGCCCTCCCCTCCTGTCCCCGTGTCCCCTCTCTGCTCAAGCAGAAAGTTTCTTGAGAAGCGAACTGGCACCTGGCAAACGCCGGCAGTGCAGACAGGCTGATCTGGATTTTAAAAAGTATTTACAGCAGGCCCGAAATCTGTAGGCTTTTTTGGCTCCAACAGCATCTTTAGCAAGGACAATTTGTTGCTCAGATGTTCCCAATTCCAGGCCTTTGGGATTTGCATGTGTAATTCGCCGGCTCATTTAGGAGTCCTGTCTTTAGCGACCAGCTGCAAAGGAAAATAGGAAAGTCCACTTTGTATAAATACAGCTCAGATGCACTGAAATAGAGAGGACTGGGCACAGAGTGATGCTGCCAGTGCTGCTCTGGGCTGCAAACCTCAGCGTGGCCTTTTATTTCCCTGCACCTGGGTTGCTCTGTGTTTAAAACGAGGATTTGGTACAGCCTGCCCTTGCTGGAATGTTTTGGGACAAAAAAAAAAAAAAAAGGAGTAGTAGCTGCTGCTGTAAACAGGTAGAGTTAAACACTGCAGCTGTGTATGAGAGCTTTTAGCTAGAAAATAATGGAAACAAAGGTTTTTCCCTAAGAGGTTCATTGACATTTAACTGATACCCAAAAAAAAAAAAAACCAACAAAAAACCCCAAACCAAAACAAAACAAAACAAAAAGTTACCCGAACACAAGCAGGAATTGGTCTGTTCCTGCACTCTCTTTCTATAGACTCATTGCCATCTGAAGGCTATAAATAACAGCATTTAGGAGGAAAGGCCTCTTCAATGCCATTGAAACATGGGCTTGGAAGACCTTTACAGAGAGAGAGAGAGAGAGAGAGGCAGGACACAAACCTAAGAGAAAGGATGGGCCAAGGCTTTAGCTGGTGTAACTCCATGTAATCCCACTGACCTCCACAGGGCTGCATCGATTGATGCCAACAGAGTCCCAACTTTCCATGACAGGGAGAGGCTACTGCCACATCCATGTTTTTAACCCCTGTGGTGACTGGCAAACAAAAACCCCCCAAATAATCAAAAATCAGTCATCCAACCCAAGCACCAATACTTACAGCAGGCTTTGGATTAATTTTTCACTTCTCTGCTGGGAAGTTGTGAGCTGTGCATAAGCTGGCCATTACACTGAGGATGGAAACAGCTGAGAAATACTGGAGCAGATGGAGCTGTGCATAATGCTGCTATAGGGATGGGAGCTGCAGAGGGGATAATTTAGACACGCACGTTTAAAGTGGCACTGACAATTTGGGGGCTAAATGCAGCATTTTTAAATTTAAAGGGAGAGAATTAGAGCTCAGATAACACATAAGTGCTGGCATTACTTTACATGTGAGGCAGTAGATGCTGCAGGGGACATGAAAGCCCCCAGCATGAGGATGTGGATGTGCTCTCTGACCCCTCTGTGTGCAGGACTGGGGCAAACTCCTGCCCACCCCATGGCTGCTATTGCTGTTCCCCCCATGCAGGGTTTTACCCTTGTCCTTAGGGAAAGGTGCTGCTGTGCAGAGGGAGGCATCAGGATCAGGCCAGAGCTGTGACCTGTGCAGGAGCAGCTGGACCAGGTCCCTGCTGGCACCTCCTGGGGTGGGTGCTGCTTTCTGCACCTGGTGGAACCTGTGTCAGTGGCTGGGCCATGCTGGAATGGCATCATCCAGCCTCCTTCATCTCCATGGAGATGTGCAAGAAGCCGTGCAGATGGAGATATGCAAAAGAGAGAGATAAATAAATTGGGGTTGGAATATGATCAGCCAAGAATCTGGAGAAGTTTCTTGTGGATGTTTCTCCCCCTGGAAGACCCGATGGGGCACTTGCATCGTTGCATCATCACTTCATCTTCCCAGGCATCTCTCCCTGGTGAGATTAAATCTTCCATGCCCTGCAGCAGGGACATAATGAACTCAACTTGTCAAGAGAATAAACCCCCAGTCCCCAGGAGGGAGGACACAAACAGAAAAACCACAAGGGTATCTTTTCCAAAGAAAGTGAAGGGAGGTCAGTTCACTGTGGGAATTTACCCTTCCAGGGATTTAGGGGAAAAGGCTTTGCTGCCCTGCAATGGCCCCTGGATCTCACTTGTGCTGAGCACCCACCTTAGCCCAGTTACCTGGGTTGTCCAGTTGGACTTGAGTCTGCTCCTCTAAACCAGCAGAAATTATTGCCTCTTTCCTAATGCCGGTTTTACTCCCTGACCCAGCCATCAAACACTTCTGCTGGTTCAAGAGATGAGCAGGAACACACAGCTGGAGGGTGGGAGGAAGAGGGACCACAGCAGCACAGCTCTGTCAGCTGGGGAACAACATCTTAAATTTCCTTCCTGTTCTTCACTCATGCCCTGCCTTGACTTGCCTGACATGCTGGAGTAGGTGAGAGAGGCACTGTAAAGGAGAATTTAAAATGAAGCAGCTCTGGCTATCAGGTTTTCTTTCTCTCAGTGAGTCCCCAGTGCAGGCCAGTGCTGGAGGGAGGCAGGAGCAGGGATGTGAAATGCCTGAGACAGAGTTTCACTACACCCACACATGGCCCTGGTCCATGCACCAGGCAGGGGCTGTGTCCCAGAGGGGCTGCTCTTATTTAGGGAGCTCAGAGAGGAAGGTGTTGGAAAGCACAAGGTTGTGCAAGTCCATCTGGCCTGTGACTAATTAGGAGCTGGCTTTAAGCAATTAGAGCTGAGGATGCAATAGTGCCTGGTGCCTGTCTGGAAAGGTTACCTGGATGTGTCCACGCTGCTGGGTGCCCAGGGCTGGAGGCTGCTGTGCTGGGTTTGCTGTCACTGCCCTGCTGGGTGCTGTGGGACAGACATCTGGGAGCTCAGGATGAGCTGGGGGATTCATTCCGTGTGACAGAACAGAAAAAAAGTGTCTGGATGAGGACTGGGAAGCTCAAACCTACATAAAGCTGCTTGGCTGTCAGCAGCAGGGCTCCAGTTGTACCACAAGAAATAGCTCCAAGTTCCTTCTGGTAGCAAGGAGACATTTGTTCAGAGAGGTTTCTTGGCAGCTGCAGTCTCTGGTGATGCCCACACTGACACTGAAGGTTTCAGAAGAGGCAGAAACAGGCTTGTGGCAGTGTTATAAGCCAGCACCTACTGATCTTGGAGCTGATCAGTGAACCCACGAAACCAGATAGCTTGGTTTCTTTTCATGCCTCCTTCCTGCTACTGTCAGCAAAGTGTTTACTGGGCACTTTCTGGTCTCTCCTTGGCTCGACACTACCAGAGAAAGATGCTGATGCAGCCAAAGATCATTCCACAGCATTCTTTCCAAAATCATCCAGTTGTTGGCATATTATTTAACATGGACACACTCTGCAGGCAGAGGCTGCCAGCCTGGCTGGCACAGAGGCTTTGCTGTAGCATCAGGCGAGGGGCAACCAGCAGCAGCAACCACCCTGCAGCCTCTGCTCTGCTCCAGTCATGGGATCATCATGAGGCCTCGTTTCTCTGCTCATTCCAAGCTGTGCAGATGAAGCATGATGGTTTTGAAACCCTGGGGTTAACCACACTGGCTAGAATTAGGCACAGCGTGCTCTGTGAAGAAACACGGGCCAGTTTCTCCTTCCCCATTCCTGCCCACGCCTTTCCTCAAGCTGGGTGCCCTCCTGGGCCACCCTGAGCCCAGCCACGCTCAGCTTTGTCCTGGGATGCTGCAGGCTCTGCAGGCACCATCCTGCTGGGCCCTGACACAGCTCCACATTTGCACTCTTGTTTAAATCCTGGGAAAATCCTGAGGAGCTCCTGCAATTCCATACTGACCTGGGGCACTGGGAATGAAGATGGGGACAAGCAGCTCTTAGAGGACCTGGGTTTACTGAGCAGGTATTTACTCTACCAGGTTCCCCTGCCATTCACCCACCAGCTCTGATCTGAGTAGGCTGGAGCAGCCCAGGAGGGTTTTCACCCTCTGTGGCATCTCAGCTCCTGGTTTGGCACCTCTGTACCTGCAGAGATGCTGTGGCTGCACCACGTCTGTCACCTCAGAGTCAACCTCTGGGACACTGTCACATCCCATCCCTGGGTGACAGCCAAGCTGAGTACCAGCCAGTGTCTGGGTGGAAAGTAATCCTAAACCAGCAGCTGAAAGGGAGAGAAGAGCCCCCAGATGGGGTTTCGGAGCTGGGCTGTGCAGCAGGGAGGGGTGGGGGCTGCTGAGCACAACCTCCACTCATCCATGGCCAGGGCTGGGTCACCCAGCATCCCTGGAGCCTTCCTGGAGCCTCCCCAGAGCCTTCCCAGAGCCTTCCCAGGGCCTTCCCAGCTCTGAAGGGCGTGAGGGGTGCTGAGCCAGGGTGACTCTGGTTTGCAGAGCAGAGCAGAGCGTATAAACATCTCTGCAGTGCACAAGGGTCCTGGCAGGGCTGCTCAGGGATCTCCTTTTGGCTGCCTTCACTAAGAATTTTCTTCCAGGGAAAGGACTCCCTCTGCCTGCTGGCGATGGGCTCGGGAGGAAGGGATTGCTGCAGCTGCGGTGCCGTCGCTGACAGCAGCCAGTAAATCTGTGCAGGGAGATGTTGTGCTTGCATAACCCCTGCTCCTGCGGCTCAGAGCATCCCTGCAGCCCCCGGTCCTGCTGCTCAGAGCATCCCCTGGTCCTGCTGCTCCCAGCATCCCTGCTGCACCCCCGGGCACCCCATGTCCTGTCTCGCACTTTATCTCCCTCTGGGGAGGTGTTTGCCAGGACCCCCTGCTCGCATGAAAAGAAGATAAATGAGACCTTTAAATCCCCCGTGGTATCCTCTAGCCAGAGCCAGACACAGCTAAGTGCTGAACGATCCAGCGGGTACAAACATGGAGGCACTTCACGGTCATTAACTAATTAACAGTCAAAACAGCCACATCAGTCCTGGCCAGAGCAGCTCATCCCAAAGCTGTGTAAGAGCCAGCCAGGCCCACGAGTACCCCCAGCCACAGCCTCCTCTGCAATCAAGGGACTATTTTAAGCTGCAGCACCAGACTTATGAAAGGCTTGGACAGTCACCCTGACCCTGAGGAGCCTCAGGGCGTCCCCTCTGTGTCCCTCCAAGATAAATAATTCCCCATGTCCCAGCCTGCAGCAGGGAGCCACGAGGCTGGGGGGACTGGAGCACAGCCAGTCCTATGGCAGGGTCAGGTGCAAATGCCACTGCTGCTGCCACCCTGTCCCTTCTGCCACCTGGATGGCTGGGGCATCGTCCCTGGGTGGTGAGGAGTGCTGATTCATGAGCAAGAGGGAGAAGGTACGTGAGAGCCACCTCTGCCAGCCTGGTTTTTAAAAGACTGTCCTTAAAACAGCTGGTGTGCACTGAGCAAGTGATCTGTGGTTGTGCCGTCTCAGAGCAAACACCCAACCCTTCTTCTGAGGCATTTACAGCAGTTTGCTTCTATTGGCAAATCTAATCTTAAAAATTAAATTGGAAGTTAATGAAAAAAACCCACTCCAAGCTGTGCATCAGCAGTACAAGGTGACAGGGGGCTGTTTTCAGTGATATTCCTGCTAGAAACACTGACCTTTGTGTCCCTCTCGCAGGTGAGCGGTGCGGGCAGTTTTACAAGCAGCTCAGCCTCGGGCTCTCTGATTACTGTAACACCATCCCCAGCCCAGAGCCTGGAGTGCAGCACTCGAGCTGGGTCCTTCCAAGGGCTGGAGGAGGATGGGTTACACTTCCAGGGCCAGGCAGACAGCAGGGAGGGACAGTGGCTCATCTAGAGAGAAATTTAGGGGGTGAACAGTTTGAGAGCAGGCCTGATGAGAAGGATGCTTTTAATGGCAGGGATGAGCTCTTTGAGCAGGATGGCACCAAGGGCACAAATTCCAGTAAAAGCTGGAGAGGGAATGCACCCACAGCTCTTCCCTCTCCTTTCTAAAGTCCGGCATGTTTCTAAACCAATTAATTAATGCATTATCCATCATTTGCTATTGATTATGGCAGGTCAAGCTGGGAGCTTCCAGACCTACTGGACGGTAAAATCCAGGCCATCAGTGACTCAGATGGAGTGAACTACCCCTGGTACGGGAACACCACGGAAACCTGCACCATCGTGGGTCCCACCAAGAAGGAGTCCAAGTTCAACATCAGCATGAACGACAACTTCTACCCGAGCGTGACGTGGGCGGTGCCCGTCAGCGACAGCAACGTGGCCAAGCTCACGAGCATCCACCGGGATCAGAGCTTCACCACCTGGCTGGTGGCCACCAACACGGCCACCAACGAGATGGTGACCTTGCAGACTATCAAATGGCGCATGAGGCTGGGCATCGAGGTGAACCCCAGCAGGCCCCTGGGGCAGCGTGCCAAGCTGCAGGAGCCCTCTGCTCAAGAGCAGCCCCAGGTCCTCAGCAAGAATGAGCCAATACCACCCAGTGCCCTTGTCAAACCCAATGCCAATGATGCTCAGGTACTCATGTGGAGGCCAAAGGATGGACCACCACTCGTGGTGATACCCCCCAAACATCGATAATACCCACCTGGCGTCCCGGCACCGAAAGGGAGAAAACGAAACCCGAAGCAAAACAATCACTTAGGTATTAGGATACACACCTATAATCTGAGCAAAATCAAAATGCACTTTTTATTCATTCAACAAATGCAACCATTCTACCTTCTCCCATTGGGACGGATTTCACTGTGCTAAAGCTAAAGAGGAGACCTTGGACTGGGTCTGTCTCATCACTGGATTCCTAAGGGAAGAAACTAACACTGATGTCTACCCTATAGTTTTTTTTTTCTTCCCTACTTTAGTTCCTGTTTGAACTTCAGTCTCATTAGCTTGTCCAGAACTGCCCAGAACAATAAGAACATTTTATTTGGGATTTTAAGAAATTTTTTTTTATCTTTTTGGTTGAGAATGAAATAAGTTCCTGGAGCAAAAAGTTGACTATTTAAGATAAGTAATTTTTTTTTAAGCTGTAAGGTTCTGAGTTGCAAATCCAAGTCATGCGGCCTTATGTAGACTTTGCTTTGCATTGCCAAACTTTTGCCTTAAAGCTATGTTTGAAAAAAAAAAAACCAACAAAACCACCACCAGGCAGAATGTCCTTTCTACAGAATTCTGGAGAAAAAGTTTTGGAACAAGGAATAGATTGTCAGCATGGCACGGGCTGATGGATGAGAAGGGCATGAAATTGGAAGAAGCAAGAAAATCTTCCTCTTTTTAAAACCTGGAACAAGGAAGCACGAAAATAATCTCAGTTTCAAAGCAATGCAAATAACAAACCTGCTGTCGGATGGCTCTCGAGGGGGAGCTCCCAGGACACCTCCCTGCTTTGCAGGAGGGGTTGGAAGCTCCTCGTGCTGCTCACCCGTGGTGATCTCAGCCTCCCATTAGCAGTTCAACATGGAATCACCTCACAGCTGGAATTGTGGCCCTGGGAGTCAACATCAATCAAGGGGGGAATGTCCCACTGGGTTTGTCTTTAGGACACACAGATGTTTTCCCAGCTAGCCCACAGCCTCACCTTCTCATGGATGAGAGCCAAGGGCTCGTGCACCTGCTGCTGTCGGGTGAAGCTCCGTCACCCTGTTTGCCCATGAAATCCCAAAGACGGTGCTGTACAGAGAGTGGGATATGAAAAGGATCCTCCTGAAGTCACTGGAGACACACAGGTGTCAGCAGGGGCACATCTTACCCACTGAGTCTACCCAGCAAGATCTGCAGTTCAGGAGCAGCCACGTCTGAGAGTAACAGGGATCACTCCCAGCAAACACAGCACCGACAGCTGAGGAAAACTCTTCCTTCTGTGGTAACAAATCACGTTGGGATTAGTAGATAATTTTCTTCCCAATGACCTCATGATCTACCTGACTGTCAGGATCGAGGTACAGGCAGGACCATGACACTGTCCCTGTCTGTCACGGCCCAAACATCCATTGTAGCAAAGGGTAACACATGAGAGGTGCAGGCAGGGCAACACCTGAGCCTTGGGAGTGGATACTCAGTGAGGAAGGAGCATTTGGAGGAGGAGGGGGTGAAACCTGCAGGTTTTAATAAGGACCAGATGGCTGCTGAGATAACCAGATGCTCTTCTGCAGAGGAGGATGAGGTAGAAGAGCCGTTTGAATGAGAGGGATGGGTTTGAAGCAGAGGAAGTTCTGTGGTAGAGGTGGCATCTGAGGCCAGGGCACAGGATGGGGAGTGGAGGATCTGCCCTGCTACAGCACATGGCCCGAGGCAGATCACTTCCCTCTGCACCTCCTTCCCCCAGAAAATATTTCTTCCTCCTATTAACAACTTGCCTCGAGAGCTGGGACTGAGGAGAGTTCTGCATGCCAGGTACGAGCCTGGCCCTGCCAAGCTGGTCTGAACAGGTCTCACCACCCCACACACGCTGCTCAAAAGGCTCTCCCCTTGGAGAGGCACCAATTAGCTGCTATTCCTATCCTCACCTTCCACAAGGGACGTTACCAGCAAGAAATTCTCCTTCCTCACTTCTCCACAGCCACACCACCTCCTTTGGCAACAGGTTCAACATCACTCCCTGCCTGGGGAACGCACGGCCAGAAGTTGTGTCCCCCACCAAGACAGCCTCAAACCAGCAAACAAGGATCCTGGGGCCCTGCAGCCGTTCCCCTGTCTCCAGGGGAGCCCTCTCTCCTCCATCCAGTGGCTTTCAGAGATGCTCAGCCACGGAGCTGCTCCTTTCCATGGGCAGAGCTCCGAGGTGGGAAGTCCGGCTTGCAAATGACTGGACTGGATCAAACTCAAATCCACAAGCCAAAGGGTGCCTAAATCTCAGCTTTGGGTCTATAAAGGATGAAGCTAGGGAGATCTGGACTTGCACAGTCACTCTCTGTATTAAACTCCATTTTCTTACCTGGATTCAGATCCAACTATAGCTCCACTGGCACAGCCCTTTGGGACTTGTCTGTATTTTCTCCGAGGCAATACATGCAGAAGAGGACAAACTCTGAGCTGTGGGTGAATAGCTGATCATGCTCTCACGCATCGTGGCTGCTGCTGAGTCCCATGGGTGGGAGCAGAAGGGGGATTTGTGTCTGGTATTCACTTTGTCTCCAGGTGCTGAGTACTTACAGTTCTCACGGATGTCAGCTTGGGTCGAAGGAATCAGGCCCAATTGTCTTAATTAGCTGCACGAAGGAATTCCAAGGAAAGATTTCTTCTCAGTCACCAAAAACCACATTCAGGGAACACCTACGTCCTTTTCCACTTAGCTTTGTGTTGGACTTAGTCTCCCAGTGCATTAACTAAATCTGGCTCCTCCTATTCCCTCTACCTGGTGGACTGGATACATCCATGCAATTTGATAGTAACCTCCTGGCTAATTTGTCCTGTTGCACTGAAAGGACCCAGCTAAGCAGTAAATACAAAATTTCACGTTGGGGTCGGCTTTGCATGGACTCCTCCCTTCCCAAAGAATGCCTTTATCCCGTGCCTAGGTTGAAACGTGCCCCTTCACCTCCATCTGCATCACCAGACATGGCACAGAGAGTGATGCTGCCTCTTCTGAGATTTCATGCTCTGTGATTAAAAGTGATGTTTTTCCAATGCTGCTTCACTACAAACCTGGTGGGGACAGGTTGTCTATAACAGGAAGGATGGCTGGCAGTGACAGAGGGTCTAAGACACCACTGTTGCTATGGCTGGTTAATGGTGCTTAGAACAGGGATTGATTGACAGGGTTCCAGTGGGGACTTCAATGTCTGGAGACCCGGGGCAGAGTGCTAAATGAGCAGAGGTGAACTAAGCTCCTTCTCTGGCAGCTTTTGGCAGAACCAGGAATACACAAAGGATACACTGGGGAGGTGTTGGGGCACCGACACGGGATACACGGATGAACGTGAGCGTGTCTCTGCCTCACCCTTCCCATCAGTGCTGCTCTCAGCTCTTTATAGACCCAAATCCCCACAGGGGCTCAGAGTGCAGCCTGGCCATCCCTGTCACAGCCCTGTCGTGGTCCAGGGTGGGAAGCAGCCCTGGCCCAGACCCCACCTGCACCCAGGGCCGGGCAGGGGCTGCCGAGCACGGCCAAGGCACCGAGTGGGTCACAGACCTCGTGGTTCTCCTTCCCTACCCTTGACACCGAGATGAGCGTGGGAAGAGCAGGGCAGCCCCTCGGGGAGTCAGTGCAGACCCTCAGCAGCCTTGGGGAGGGATAGGGACCTGTCGAGCCGGCGCCAGGCTGGGTCCAGCCCGGGGGGAAGGCGAGGCACCGCCGTCCCTCCTGCCCTGGCTCCCGGCGCAGCAATAAGAATCGTCCTTGGTCTTGCAGAGATACTGTGAAAACAAAACCAAGATGTACCGAGTCTGGACACTTACAGAGATGTAAAAAACAAAACCCTGCTTTTATAACAGACAGAGAAATAAAGTGAAATTTTCAAACGCGTCTGCCTGGAGTCGTTTGGGCGGTGGCTGTTTTTAAACAAATGGCTCTGCGCTCACGTTTCGAGGCAGCGATAAGCACCCTATTTACCACCAGTTCTCTCTCCGTGTCCGCTCTTGGGCTGCAGCAAACAGAGCCCGGAGGTTTCTGGTGCAAAACACCAGCCAACATCCTGCATTTTTCATCACCAGGCTGCTGCGCATCTCGGGCGGCCGGAGCCGGGCTGGTCGGCGCAGACAGCGCTGAACTTCTGCACGCTTTGGTTTCCTGACACCCTTTGCTTATTTAGCAAAAGCTGGGTCAGATGCTCGCTGAGAACACCACATCTGGAGAGAGGCAGCAGCGCACAGCCCTGGGCAGAGGGGAGGGTGAAAGCTGCTGCAGTCTGTGACGGGTCTTCAAACACCACCTGTATTCATTCCATTATTCCCTGCCCGCCCCCGAAAATTTTCACGTTCAGGTTTTGTTTGCTTTCCAGGAAAGGAAAGGGCTGAGATGAGTTCTGGAGAGCAGGAGGTGCCTGGCCAAGCGGCCAGCACAGCTCCACTGCTGATCCCTTAAATCCAGAGGGCCCCACTGGCACCTTCCTGTTCTTCCTTCCAGAGCCTGACCCCACTGCAGGCTCCCAACCCACCAGCTCTGCCCAAGCAAAGACACAGGTTTCTCTTTTTTACATCTTTTTGCTCTTTGAGAAGTTTTGCTGGTCTCTGATCCAGCTGGCAAAGCAGCATCAAGGCTTCCCCAAAAAGCACCCGAGCAAAGAGCTGCTCCATCTGCTGTGGTATCAGCGCTGTGGCAGTGACACCAACAAGGGCAGGAGGGGAAGAGGAGGAAGGAAACTCCCAGCTCGAGAAAAGGAATGTGCAGGGATGGAGCTTGAGCAGGGGAGAGGACAGATTCTGAGTGGGATTCCTTTCCACAGTGGAAACACTCCAGCCTCATCTGTTGATAGCAGGTTAAATTTAGATGTCCCAGTTTTGGAGGGAGGGAGGGGTGGGGAGGGGACACCAGCCAACTCACAGCTGCTTTGGTGAGATCCTGGAAAAGCCAAAAGCACACGGTCACTTCTCCCTGCACAGGGACACTGGAAAAGCCCCTGTGAGGGATGAGGAGGGCAGAGGGAAGGTCATGAGCTGCTGAGCCCAGCACAGCTCAGATGGGGCTGGAGCCCCTTTCTGGTGCTTCAGGTAACACCAATCCTTGACTGCAGCACATCTCAAACTTCACCATTCTACAAGTTTTGTCCCATGGCTTTGTAATTTTCTAAGCTGAGTTTTAAGCAGACTGAAGCAACAGTTCCTTTATTTGAAGAAACCCTTTGACCTCCACAGTTCCTGCTTGAAACTCTGCAGGGACTTTCCTCTGCTGATGCAAATCAGGTTTTGTTCCCTATTTCCTCTCTTTCACATCTCCTTAAACTGTTCATGGGCAGCAGCTGCAAATAATCCTTTCATTCATTTATGTTTTCAAGTTTTAAAGCAAAATATTTTTAGCAATGCCCTGAAGAACCTTGAAGCACCTATTAAAATAAAAATATAGTGCCATGAATTGACATGTGATTGTAACAGCTCCTGAAACAACCTGCACTGAGATTCTCAGGGCTACCTTTAGTAATTTGTGTAAATTGGTCCCCACAAAGCTTTTGGTTATAGAGTCCTGGAAAAAAGGATTTCCCTGTGCGGGTGGTGAGGCTCTGGCACAGCTTGCCCAGAGCAGCTGTGGCTGCCCCATCCCTGGAAGTGTCCAAGGCCAGGTTGGACAGGGCTTGGAGCAACCTGGGATAATGGGAGGAATGAGATGAGCTTTAAGGTTCCTTCCCTCCCAAACCACTCTGTGATTCTGTGAAGAACCCAAATACAGGAGAGCAGCACTGGAGAATCAGGCCTGGCTCAACCACAGTTCATAACTTTGGGGTTGTCCCACATTTCCCTTTCCCCTCTGCACCTGCAGAGAGGTTCTGAGAGCCCTGAGCAGCAGTGACTGCAGCACCCTGCCCTGAGAGAGGGTGGTGTAGAGGGGCCCACTGCTTCTATCCATGCTGGGGTGGGTCTGTGAGGAAGCAGAACTGCAGCCCAGGCTGGAGCAGCAGCAGCAGAGCCCCAGCACTTGAGCTTATCTCCTGTGCAGGGAACACACGAGGCTCGATACAGGCACTGGCAGCACAGAGCCTGCATGAGATAAGGGCAGGCAGGGGAAGCCCTGGCTCTGCAGCAGGGGACAGACACACACAGGCACAGGAGAAGCCCTGTGTCTGCAGCAGGGGACAGACACACACAGGCACAGGAGGAGCTTTGGGACCTACTGGGAGCTGCAGGAAAAGGAGGTGGGGATGAGGTGAGGTGAGGAATATGCTGAGCGTGACCACAGAGCCCCCGGGGAGCTGAGCCCACAGACATGTAGGTGTGCAGAGCTGGGAGATGTGTTGACACATCCAAGCTCGTCCCTGGGAGAAGAAGAGTCATGGAGTCACAAAGGTTGAAAAA
The DNA here is from genome assembly GCA_013400435.1 of Pycnonotus jocosus. Lineage (NCBI taxonomy): Eukaryota > Metazoa > Chordata > Aves > Passeriformes > Pycnonotidae > Pycnonotus > Pycnonotus jocosus. The sequence goes on from VWYP01015578.1 coordinate 48,136, forward strand.
CACCTCCATGGAGTCCAACCTTTGACCAGACACCCCCATGTTAATTAAACCTGTGCCTGTTCTCCATGGCTGCAAGACCCCAGAGCCTCATGGCTGTGAGAGGGAGGAGAGGGATGGAGTCACTGCTGACCCAGGGCTGCTCACCCCTGTGAGCCACAGCCGCCTCTTCCCAGCCCCTGGGGCTCCACACGACATTTATCTAGGAACAAAACCTTCCCTGGCACTCCCAGACTCACTCATGCCAAAGCCTCATGCAGGATTATTTTTCCTTGTAAGCAATGCTGGAAGCAATGCACGAGGGACACATGAAAACTAAGAAGGGATAAATAAAATGTCATTTCAGCCTCCAAGCCTGGACATGTACACAGCTGAGGGGAGAAGGGAGCTCTGCTCCAGAGTGCTGGCAGGGACAGAGAGAGATCAGGGCCCTGATTCCTGGGCAAAGGAGTGGCAGGAGAGGTAGTGCCAGCACCTGCCTTCACCCTTCCTCAGCCCCACTCCCAGCATGTGGAGCAAGGGAATGCTCTGCAGCACTTTTCCAAACTCCATCATCTCTCCAGGGATCCCTGTGAGACTCAGCCCGTGCCTGAACACACCAGAGCAGCTCCCTGCTGGGGCTGAGCAGCCCTTCCTGCCCAGGGTGGGCTTGTCACAAGCATGGTCTGGTTTCTCCCAGGATTTTGGTCAGGGACACCTCAGCTCTGCCCCTGTCAGTGGGGTGGCCATGGGGGACAGGCAAGCCAAGGGATATAACCCAGCAGCAGGGGATGAACTCCAGCCCTGCCCAGCTCAACAGCAGAAGGATGCCACTGGCATTTGTCCTCTGGTCACCTCCACACTGTGGCACAGAAGGAATGATGTCCTTCCCTTCCCAGGAGATAGAACCAGACAGAGGGATATGGCCAAGACCAGATATTTGAAATATCAAGCATTATACAGCAAAAGCCTTTCAATACATGAGAGTTAAGTAATTAATTTTTCTGTGACAAAGCTATGGCTTTGTCTTATTTTTCCAGCAAAAAAGCTCTTTTCTTTGTTGCTCTTTTAACCTTCAAGGAAGCAGAAATCTCTGTATTAGTCTCCCCATGGGTTTGGGGAGATCCTTTTTGTGCCTGAGGCTCCCCTCTGCCCAGCACACTGACACCATCCCTGTGCTCTGTCACAGCAGAGCACTCCAGCACTTGGCTTCCCACTGCCTTCAGGCCACAGTGTGGTCTCAGGGGAGGGGGAAAGAAGTGTGTGCTTTCATTAGAAATAATTAAGACTTTGCCTTTGATAAAAGCCTTGGAAGATTTCTGCTCATACTGAAAGAGCAGGAAAAAAAGAGGCACAGAAGGCAAAGCTCCTCCAGAAAAGTGGAGTGAGGGCTGTTGGTTATCCAAGGATTAACCAGCATGGACAAACTACTGAATGAGACTCCAAGCCTGGTTAGTCCTTGAATTCTTCCCCCAAGACCAGGGTTTTCTGCATTAGCAGCTTGACTTTTTGGTGGGTGTCCACCCACAGAGCACTGGACAGAGGCCTCACGACCAGAGGCCACTTAGCACAGGTGACAGAGCCTGTGACAGCCACCAAGCCTCTGCCACAACGCTCTTGCCAACTCCTTGAGTCACCTAATGAAAATGCAAATTTTCCAGAGCTGACTCTGCTGGGTTTTGTGCATATTCCTGTGGGCTTGTGGTCACGATCAGCCTCTGTGAGCTGCTCAGCTCCTCCAGCAGCTACTATGGAAACAGGGAGCAGCACCTGTTCCTCAAGGGCAGATAGTTCAGGGGGTTGGGCTGTTTCAGCCACGATTTGGGAACAATTGCAAGAAAATGTATGTTCAGACAGGGTCTGGGGTAATTCCAAAAGCATTTCACTTGCCAGGAGTTAAACAGGTAGCAAGCAGCAGAGGAGGGACACCCCCAACTGCTCCCATCATTCCAAAAGTGAAACTTTAAATGGCTCAGCCTGCCAACACCACATTCTTACCAAGCCAATCTTCTCCACAGCAAGAGGCTTCTGAGCTATCTGGGGGAGCACAGCTGATACGGCCTCCGAGGAGGTGTCACATGCCACAGTGAGGGGAGATTAATGCAAAGAATTTAAGGTCAATGGTTTGGGCCAGCTGCTATTTATAAAGAGGAAGGAAAGCACAACAGCAGTGTCACCTCTAGGCCTTAAGAAATGTTGTCTTGTCAAGGAGAACACACTGGGAGGGGCACATTTCAATCCATCTTCAGCTTTTCTTCATCTCCAGAGCAGCCACTTTGGGAAAATGTTCTCTGTCCCAGTGCTTGATCTCTGGATTGCCAGAACTCTCCCTCTTCCCTCAAAGGGACTGGGAGGTTACAGCCAAATCCCAAAAGTGCTGCCTCTAACATGACCCATGGCACATCAGGGTGCTGAAATCCAGGGCAGGTGGAAAAGCCTTGGAGCCCATGGCCTTGCAAAGCCTCTCCACAGCTAAAAACAAGGCCTCCTTATACACTGAATTTCCCACATTTCTTAATTTTTAAAGGAAACCTGCCCAATGTCATTCCCAGGTGCAGAGACAGGAAGGACACCTGGCTCAGCAAGGACAGGAGTTAGTAAAACATTTTTATGCTGATTTGAAAAAAAAGCAATTTCTTCAGGAACTGTTGACAAATATAAGTAGTTTATAATGCATATGAAAACAAGAAGTTATCAATTATTTACAATTCCCAAAAATGATAACATGCCCACCAAACCAGAAAATGTCACATCATTGTATCATGTGATAGTAAAAAAAAAAGAAGAGAAAAAGAAACATTAGAATTTTTCTGCTGAAAACAGAAAATGCAGAACTCCCCAAAACATCCTAATAGGACCAAGAAGAAAACCCCATCCTATCTGCATGTACCCAGCTAACACAGGAGCTGCTATTTCAAATGTGCAGAGCAACAAAACCTGATTGCATCATTTGGAGGTTCCATGGAGGTCAGATGCATCAAACAGAAAAAAAAATGTTGGGCCAGAAGCCTTTGGGGCACTCTTTAAAACATTTGTTTAGTATGTTCAAGTATAAACACACAAGAATTTCACAAATTATATTGACTAAAGCCAAAAGCTACAGGGGAAAAAGCATAATTTCATCCCTGTTACAAAAAAATGTATCCAACAGTAGAATCCAATAGCCAAAGGAAAAAAAATGCCTCTGGATGGAGGTCACATGTCTGCTTCCAGGGCCAGAAGTTTTCCCCAGAACCTGAGTTCCATTTTTTTGAGTTCTGTAAGGTTTACAGAAAGGTAAAAATAGGAAAGCTTTTACTTCCCACCTCTTTGCTGAATGTTACTGCCATGGGAACGTGCTCTGCACACTGCCAGCTTCTTTCCAGATAATTTCCTATTTCTCCACTAAGCCTCTGGCTCACACATGACTCAGTTTCAGCACTTCACTGAGATAAGCATGTGCCCCATCCTAGACTTAAAATTAGCAGGGCTAACCTCAGCCCCTTCTTCAGAGCCTGGGATAATCAGGCATTCTATTAATGAAAAATGTGCTGGTTTATGTCAGGAACCAACTGGAGCTACTCCCTTGTGTAGGCAAGGGATGGACAAGAGAAAGCTGAGCCCAGCACGGGGCTGGTAAGCCCAGCACACATCCACCTCCTCTTGATGAAGGGAGATAATAAACCCTTCTACCAAAAAAGAAAAAAAAAAAAATCAAGCCAGATAAAATACTTTAATACAGAGCGAGAACAAGTATTGCATAAAAATAAGGAAAATCTTTTTCTTAAAAAAAAAAAAGTCTGAGAACTCATATTTAGAAGAAAAGCTGGTTGGGTATCGATCATGTGGGTGACTCATGAATGCAGGAGCTACAGAAGAGTTCAGGATGTTCCTAGCTTCTCCATCCACTAAATCCAGAGGAAGATCTGTGGAGAAAGATAAAAAGAAAACCACAGCAGTGAGTGCTAGAGCCTCCCTCAGGCAGCATTAATTCAGCAGATCTCTCAATCAAACTTCCAGTCTCCCTAGTACCAGGAGCTTTCTCTGAGAACACACAAGTATTCCCAGCCTCTTTTACCTGAGCCTGCAGCAACACACACTGACTAGATATAATTGTGCTTATTCTAGAGCCTGCCATCTGCAGAGATCCATGTTCCCTCCATCTGACAGGGAAACAAAGTTTAAGAAACTTGCTGGAAGGGATCCAGCCAGGCAGAGGCAGAGCAGATGACAGAGTTAACCTTTAACTGTAAATCATCATCTCACTTCAGCCACAGAAGTACCAATTTATTTCATTCCTTGTTTCAACCTGATAAATGGAGCAGACTCCTGATTCACACACACAGCTTGAGCACACACATCATGTCCCTGAGAGGTGAAGAAGCATGATCCAAGTGGAAATTTTCTCTTAAGAGACAGGTAAACCTCACTGGAAGGCTCACATCCTGAGCCTGGGCTTCGAGCTCTGCAGCATCACCAAAATGGAAATCAGAACTAGTATTTAAATGCTATTTTCACAGCTTGCTCTTGTAAATCATTCCACTCTTTATTCTGATTCCATTCGTATTTTTAAGGAAGAGTTAAGGCACAAAACGGTACTTACGTGTTTGGTGATCCAAAACCAAACCCTGAAAGAAAAGCAAGATAGAAAAATAGTTGGTAAAAGGGAAAATGAATGCGTGGGATTTGTAGTAAATGTCCCCTCCCACACACAGATTGAAAAATACTTCTTTCCTGCCTCAGGCCAGGAGAAAAGGATGGGCAAACAATGAAAGTCAAATCTCCATCTACAAGAGAAGTGACTTGCCTGGCTCCTAAGAGGGCTTGGCTTTCTCTGCTCATCAGCCAGGTCATTCATTAGCAGCCCTGCAGACAATGTGCCTGCTTTGCTCCTCTCTCTCTGAGCTGCTTTCTGGAGGTGGTTTGTGCTTAATGCAGGCCCCTGGTGTCAGGCAGCCACCAGGGAATGGGCTCTGCTTTGAGCCCTGGCTAAATCACTGTGGCTTCACTGAACTGCAGCAGAAAAACATTTGGCTGTTGGTGTTCCAGCTCAAAATTTCAGTGCATATTCCTCTGATACTAACACTTACAGCACAGATACCCAAGCACGTGGCACTGAAGAAATATTCCTTATTTCTCAGTATCTTCCTTTGAGGAGAAAGGGCAACTCCACAAAAAGGGGTGAAAAGCAATAACCAGATGAGGTGTGCAGAGAAGCAATGATGTGCTGACACTGCACACTGCAGTTCAGTGATGGAATTAGGAGCTGAAGGCTGAGGAGGTGCTACACCCCACCCTGCACCTCAGCTCTCCTGGACACAGAGCCTTCCCTACAGCACCATCAGGACCAGGCAGATTTTTGGCAGGGAGCTGAGTTGTCCCACCCAGTTTCCAGGAAAAACCAGAGACACGGGGGCTGTTAGGGTGATTTTATCCTCTCCTACCTCCTCCACCTGTCCCAAAAGCTGAGAATCCACTGCTTTGTGTGCCAAAGCCTGTGCCCTGCTGGGACAGGGAGCCAAACGTGGGCGTGTTTTGGTTTGCCAAGGTGCCAAAGGACGCCGTGTTGTTGCTGGTACCACCAAACCTGCAGATTTTAAAGAGAAAAGCTGAGTTTGCAAACATCATCTCACACTGGGAGTTTGTCCTCATACCCAACAGTGCACTCCTTAAATGAGGATACATCAAAAGGTGAGTCCAGATATGAATAATTGTACATTTTGGAAAGAGATTTTCTGGTTTGGGAGAGATTACTGTACATAGAAAGGTCTGTTCAGCTCCCATTCTTGACACACACCAGGCAGAAAGGCAAATATGTTCATGCTTTCACAGGGTATGTTTTCAAGTGCTTGGAGATACCAACTCCAGCCATCTTAATTCACCCTGTGTGTGGTTTTCACCAGAAGTACAGCTTTGTTTTGCTTCAAAAACAGGGCAGCAAACACAGAATTGGTGTGAGCTGCTCAGAGCAGAGCACAAAGCAGAGCCCAGTACAGAACCCAGATTCCCAAATTTCAAAGGGTACCTTCCCCGTTGCCCAGAGAAATCCACAGATTTCTCAATTCCTTTCTCTCCCCAGCCCATTTTGAACCACACAAGGTTCCAGTGCTTCCCTGAAGATCTGCACCAACCTGGCACTTCTCCCCACCACCTCTAACTAATCACTTCCCTAATTGCCTTTGGGGACTGAAATGAAAAACGCTTTTATATATGGAAATGTGTCTTTCTCCACCCACTCTGTCCAACCAGGCAGCACGAAGCTCTCAGTGTGACACACTAATGAGACCATGACATGCAGTATGGTTCTCTGCCCTTCTTTCCATTCTGAATATAAGAAATGTTCTCAAAGAACGACCTTCAAGTTTAACTTAAATTGGGCAAAATACAGACACAAGACTTCCAAATGACAAGTTCTGCAGGTGCAGAACAATCCTAAAACCCAGCAGCAGCCTGAGCAAAGCTGGACATGCCACAGTGTGCCAGCTCTGCAAAGCTGTGCCTCACACAAGCTCCTGTCATTTCTCACTTAAAACACGATGTGACAGCATGTTAACCCACCTCTCCATCCATCCACATCTAGGAGACTTTAAAAATCCCAAAACACAGACCCACATCAAAAGCCATCTCTCCAGACAAAAGACAGCCCTTGCAGCAATGTGACAAGCAATTCACCTGGCAAAGGACATCACCTCTCCTCTCCCAGACACTGCCAAGTGAGCACACTGCTTCCACAGACAGCAGCTGATACCAGGGGCAGCTCAGTAACTTTGCATCTCTGGCCCTACTTGGGCTCCTCTCCTCTGTACTCACAGGCAGCACTCAGAACCACAAATGTGCTTTTCTCAGGAAAAGTAGAACAGACTTTTTTTAAAGTTTTTTTAAAAAAACAAGCAAGATTGGGTGATGTGTTCAGAACGAGGTTATAGAGTGCTCCATCTTCTCAGGACTGTGCTACAACACACAAATCCTGTTTATCTTGTGTAAGGAAGAGAAGGTGAAAACAGTGACAAGAAAACTTGTGGTTCAAACTGCTCCTTTCAGCTGCAACCAGAAGAGGCCTGTTGGAAAGGCTGCACACGGTACAAGTAAAAAACAGCATAATATGGACAGATTTTTTTTCCAGACACATAAAATGAAATGCAGTCATTGCCTGGTAACAATTTAATACAACCTATCTTGCCCAGATTTTCAGGTCTTTTGTAAAACTGCTGTGCAAAACACAACTCAAATGCACTTGAGGTTAGTTTATAAAAGCAAAATGTTATTTGCCCACCAAATAATGCCCAGTTGGAACTGCAGGCTCTGAAGAAGTGTAGTGGTTTCTGTTTCTGACACCCCCATCATTTATTGAGTGATGCAGATTTTTCAGAATTGAAGCAGTATGAATCACATGTATTTAAGTCAGCAGAGTATTCTTAGGAACTTGGAGCTAATACACCACCATGTACTTGCAAGTAACTTCTTCAGAATTGGGATTTTTAAAGTTTCATTTCAGGAGAAAGGCAGAAAGGGAGTCCTGCACAGATGCTACATTATACTACAGAACTGAACTATTGCTCAACATTTTGTGGTGAGATTTGGATTTTTGTAAAGCTGCCTGGGAATTTTGCACACTCTTTAAAAGTTTGAAAAATCAACATCCTCAGGGAACTCTGAAAATATCAGACCGAGTCTGTATCTTTCTAGTAGAGAAAAGATTGTAAAAGCTTCCCACAAGTTAAGTCACTGAATAATCTTTCTTGAGTCTGCAGACTTCTTATGCAAGACCTCTTTTCCATCCACACGCTGCCTGTTCTGAATGCCATTTTATCTTTAAGCTCTCCATGTTGTCACTGAGAACATCCAGTCTCAGTACCAATGGCTGGATGTTGGAACTGCACAAATTACCAGTTGATTTAAGCTAAGTCATCCCTACAAACACATCCTTCTTTGTGGAGATTTAATTAGGTTGCCTGTATTTTCAGCCTTTCCAAAGGGACTCCTCAATCTGGCTGCACATTCTGGACAGCAGCCTCCCCCAGCTCAGGGGTACCTGCCCACACCTCCCAGGGAATTAACAAGTCACACTTCTGGATGTCCCCTGTGCCTTATGTAAAGGCAGGTCCTCCTGAAACCAGACAAAGAGACAAACACTTGTGAAATATATAAACACCAAGACTGGGGAGACATCCGGTTTCCTCTCCTCACTGGAAGTTTTCCTCTTAAATTGGCTCTGTTCAGTCTGACTGTACTGCAGGACATGAAGGAGTGTTGCTGGCTGCTAGCACAATGCTGAAGAACTGCATTTGCTGCCTCCTGCAGAAGCTGTTTGGCAAGGTTTGGAATTTTTTATTTGCTGAACAAAGCAAGGAGTGATGTGCTGTCTGCTCTGGTGCCAAGCATAGGCTTAAGGGGTATGGGAACAGGTAAAAACAATCAGTAAGGGATAAATATAAAGTGCTCTGGGAGCACAGACTGCTACAAGTGCCTCATCCCACAGGTGAGAGAGCAGCCTAAATTCTCATCAGCATCTCTAGCCCAAACCTAACCAGAGGATAAAGTGTCTGGACAGAGTAAGAGATAACAATAATTGTTCTTTTCTTTGCTAGGCATAGTTTGTAGTCCTAGATTTGCACTCATTAAATGCACACAGAGAAAACACCCCTGCTTTTCCTCACACAGCTGCAAGCTGACATCTCTAAAGCTCAAGATCCAACACAGGAGTTTATCAGCATTAAAAAGATCACACACATTCTTTCCTTTGGGGTGCGAGTTTTAGTTTTACACCGTAATTGTTTTTGCCTTTTAAACAAACAAACCAAGGACACTTTGAGCTTACCAATCAATGACAGAATGTAGTCTTCATGTAAAAGCAGAGGCAACCAAGCATAACCTTGTCATGCAAGAAGGTTGTTTTCCCTGGCTTACCCAAATCCTCCAGCGCTGGCTGCTGCCGTCCCCTCGCCGAACACTTTGCCTCCCGTTGAGCCCAGAGGGCTTGAAAAGGTTGGGGCTGAACCGAATGCTGGCACCCCTCCAAACCCAGGGGATCCCCCAAAAGTGGGAGGGCTGCCAAACACTGGAGCAGCACCGAAGCCACCTGAGCAAAACAGAGGCAAAAAAGGGGACAAGAACATCACATAAACGATAAGGCAGAGAGAGAAAACAAAGAGCAGCTTTCCAAGCAGGTAATGAGGTGTTCATCCTATCATATGGACACCAAAGCATTTACAGAACTAATTCCAACATGCAGGGTGTTTTGTTGCAAAAGATGTGGGTAAGAGAAGTGCTTGAATGCATGGAGGAAAATCTCTTATGAACAGAGAGTAGATGCAAACTGGGGTTTTAGGTGCTTCAGTGATAAAAAGACTCGGGAGTTAGGGTATGATTTAATCCTGGTTTAAGTGGTGGAAACTAAAATGGAAGGATTAAATGCCAGGTCAGTGGAACTGCCTGCAGGGAATCAAGAACTTATCTCTGCTCTTGGCAATTTCTGTTCAGGCTTTAGCTGCCTCCTGCAGCTCTGAATGGATTTCCACCCAGATTATTTCATTCTAAGTTCATCTGCTGATATTATTGGCCTGTTTCACTGTGGAACATGATGGACACCTGCTCTTTTATTTGACCAGGGAGGAGGATGGGATACCACTGCACATTTTAATACCCAGGGTGAAATTCCAGTCCATGCCAAGGTAATGGATACTGTTTGGCTGTAAACACAAAAGGTCTGGAAAAAAAAAATGCTAGGCCTGAATTATTGAAACACAGATCAGATATTTTGTTACCTCTATCTCTAGGAAGTTAAGAGCATTTATCCCAGGGGCTGAAGCTCTGGTCAGCAAACACTCTTTAGCAATGCATATTAACATGTTTCACTTTCCTTTTTCCACTATTTAAAGTAGTGAAATGGGGATAAAAGAGGTTATAAAACCCAGAGCAAAGTTTGTAAGATAATATTCCAAGGAAGTATCTAAAATAGGAAAAATGTATTCAGTGCCATGTTCTGTACTCTTGACTGTACAGAACATAAGACCAGAACTAAACAACACAGCTCTCAGCTCTTAAATTGCAAAGAGAATTTTTGGAATGAACACCTGAGGATGTGGTTTACTGGATGCTGCATAAGACAGTAAAATTCTGCCTTGGACCCACCAGTTAAAGCTCCATTCACTCAGCCATTAATTATTTTTTATTTATTTTTCAGAGACAATTCTTGTCCATGCACCGAGTCCAGGCTGTGACAGTGATAGAACAGCAAATATTTCCCAGACAGTGAGAATTGTCCTAGTGGGTGCATTCCCAAAGTACCTGCTTTGTTTGGGCTGGAGAAGCCAAAGCCTTGGGAGGCCACACTTCCACCACCAGAGCTGAAAGTGCCCGTAGGCTTCTGCTCTCCAAAGGAGGAGCTGCCAAAGCCAAAAGTCTTTGCTCCGCTGTTTCCAAATAAGCTCGAAGAATCTGGGGAGATGAAGAATATTTATAAACAGCCAATACTCATAGCAGACAATATTCTACACTGCACTTCATTAGCTGAAGCAGGAGGAAGGATAATGACTTTTCTTTCCCCAACCCCCAAGCGCACAATGAACATCACTCTGAAAACAACACAGGCAGAAGCCAAGTTTTCCCTTATTCCTACAGGACTTTGTAGTTGCACCAAGATCCATCCTGGATCTGATGGACCACTAACAACCCTTTATTGCTGCAATCGAGTAAATCACCAGGAGGGATGATTTGTTTAGATGCATCCTGCGCCTCAGCCAGTAAAAGACAATTCCTCAAGTGAGAAATCCCAGCAGCTACAATCAGTCTCTCCAGACAACACAAATATCAGCAAACCACAAATTAAAGGTTCTCAGCTGTTTTGGCAATGCTCAGTATTTCTACACAAGACTATCTAACAGGATCTTAAAGTAGGAGCCAAACTTTTCCAGCCTTACTAAGAAATAACTCATTTTTTCATCCTTCATAAGCCTACAGGGAGTTTTTGCATCTAGAGGCAGGTCACAGAACAACCAAAGCTTTTCTCTGGTGAACCATCTGTTTTGTTTCATCACAAACCCCAGAACTGCATTAAATTATTAAATTAGCAGGGTTAGAAAACTGACCTCAACCATTAATCCCAATGGATCATTAAAGATGTAATAAAATAAATGGATTTTCTCTCTAAAGGCTTGAAGTGCTATTTCCAACCACTTGCAGCACTAATTTTACAGCTTTCCTTTGTTTCCAAGCCTTCATGTTTAGCCACTGCTTCCCCTTCTTTGTGCTTTCTACCTGCCTATCTATATGTCACATCAAATTCTGATAAAGCACCTTGCAGGTGCTGCACGAAGATATTAATTTTTAGGCAGAGGTTGACAAAATTTCTATCCCTCACATATTGATTCTCTGCAATTTCTAGTCTTAGGGCGATGAGAGATGATCAAAGCTTTCTAACTTCCAATCAAGTTGGAGGCAGAAATTCAGTGACAAGAATTTAGAGCATTTCATTTTAAGGAAGGATTTGGCCAAGAATTCTCTACAGAATATAGCTGTTATTCACACTTCTTGCATCTGCTTGTTTGTTTCAATGGCTTCCCTACTTGTTTTCCATAAACTAGAAGAAAAATTCTGGATTATACATAACACATACTCTGGTTACCCCCTCAAAGCCTTTCATATTAACACAGAATTTATTCAAAAACAATTAGCAGCAGAAAAGCAGATGGGATCACAAAAGCAGATGGAAATCACAGCACATTTTGTATTCTTGTTTTGTTCACTTACTCTGGGAAGCTGCAGATCCAAATCCTCCACTGGAGGAACTGAAGGGATTCTTATTGGCTGCATCCTGGCTTGGCTTTCCTCCCAAACCACTGAAGAAGCCTCCAGTTCTCCCACCACTTCCAGCTCCAAACAAGCTTCCACTGGAAGAAGATGGCTGCTAGAACACAAAAAGGAGAATAAAGGGATTTAAGCTAAGTCAAAGCAGCACATGTTCCCCCCCTCCAAGGCTGCTCTGCCTGTGCCTGTTCTCTGGATGTCTGAAGGGACAGCCAGCAATCACCTTCTAAAATAGAATGTCATGAAATTTTATTTAAGTCTGTCTTAAATCTTGTCCACAGCACAGAACAATGCCTTTGAGACTTGCCCTACACTTGCCCTACTTTCCACTTAGCATGGAATAAAGGCAGGAGACTTACTGCATCTATCTTATCTTGCATGTGATAAAATGTGTCTCCATACCCCCTGGAGTACTCATGCAGATGCTGCTTTGGTGCTTACCACAATAGCAAATATGTCAAGTACAGACTGAGACACATTTTATTAAACACATCAAACAGTATTTTTTAAAAATATATCAGAAACAGGGAACCCTGACCAAGTCCCCCACATGTACAAAAAGCCATAAATACTTGCCTGGCCAAAGACAGTGCCTCCAGTATTTGCTGCTTGCCCAAACACAGAACCTGTGTTACTAGAACCAAAACCTAAGAGAAAAAAGAAAAATAAATTACATTAAAAGTTTATATGAAAGTCGCTCTCATTCTCTCTTTAGCCAACTTAATAGACAATAGAAGACCTTTTCACTTGTGGGATTGTTGCTAACACCAAGAATTGGATTTCTGTTAACATGGCTACAGTAACACTGCAAGTCGTGCACAAGCACTGGAGCATTCTGATTGCCCTTGTGTAAAAAGAGGATCTGAGCTTTGTTACCTGAAGACTCCTGTTAAAGATAATGAAATGTTTTGATTAAAAAAAGAACTCCCCTTTCCATTTCCCAGTTCACTTAAATGTGCCTTTTGTAATAAAACTTGCATTTCTATAATTAGGAACACCTTTCTCGAGCAGAGTTCACTTCCCACAATTTAACTATTCTCTGCTACTGTAGTTAAAATGAGCAAGCAGCTGCCTGCAGTGCCATAATTTTTAATTAAATGAACCTAATTAGTTTTTCTTCCTTGGAAATACATGCTCTCTATTATTGCTATGCACTTGTCATTTTTCCATGGGAGCTCTCTGAAAACTGTACAGACAAACCTTTGGAAAAGCCCCAACAATATAGTGAGCATGTGGAGAACAAAAAGGGACTGACCAAGGAGGTTTGGTTTGTGCAAGAATACAATTTAACTGTGTGGACAGGTAGCTGATGCTCATGTTACATCTATACTTAATTTTGAGATGTTTCCAAATGCAAAAGGGGATTTAAACAGATTTTTCCCTGCAAACCCATCACTTTGAGGGCTTAAATTTTTTTTGGCCATCCTAGCTGATGAGACAGTATTACACCTGGCTGTACATTCACTGTTGCATGTGTTCAGTGCAGGTCACTGAAGGAAGTGCTGCATCTGTATTTAATCATTGCCTTGGTTATGGTCTCAGAGCTGCTCTGTCCCTTTGGTGCAACAATTTACAACACTTCTAGTTATTGTGCAACAGGCAGGACAGTATGTAATTCAAAATTAAATCAAGGTAGACTTGTAAGTATAAAATGAAGGGAAGACTGGATGACAAGGCTACATTCAGAGGATTGCTGATGCATAGTGAAGCACAGCAAAAGCTCCTTTTGTGCCCTACATTAGTCTGCTTCTCACATACACTGCAGCTCTTGTTCTTACTAATTGAAAACAGAACAAAACCAAACCAAAAAAAAATTAAACCCATCAGGTGTCATAGAGGGGGAAAAAAAGGCATTAATGCCATTCTGCTTTCTTCAGTGATAAACTCAAGCCAGACAGTGCCCTTGGCACAGCACTCTGCTCTTACCTGAGGCCTGGCAGAAACTGAACCCAGCAGAGGACGTGGTGGTGGTGACAGCAGCAGTGCCACCAAACACAGATGCCCCTTGCCCAAAGCCAGTGCTCTGCCCAAAGACAGGAGGGCTGCTCTGCCCAAAGAGCACCCCGCCCGTGCTGGCTGGCTGGCCAAAGGAGAAGGAGCTGGCGCTGTTGGTGCTGGCCGGGGCTCCAAAAACATTCCCACTGCTCGAGGCTGCTGTGGAAGCTGCTGGCTGGCCAAAAGCTGGCATGGTCCCAAACCCAGACTGGCTGAAGGTAAAGCCACTTGAAGAACTGCTTGCAGGTTGTCCAAAGACTGGTGCTTGCCCAAAGGCTGGCTGGCCAAAGCCCCCCGTGGTGGTGGTGCCAAAAGCAGAAGTACCAAAGCCTGAAGTGGCAGCCTGGGTGGTGGCGGTGGCCGTGGACAGAGTGCTGGTGGTGAGCTGCCCAAATGGAGAGGATGCTGTGGTACCTGCTGGGAGCTGCCCAAAAACGGGTGGTGTGGAAGGAGTGGCAGCTGCTTCCCCGGCAGGCTGGGTAAATGCCGAGCCAGAAGAGCTGGAACTCGGCGGCTGAGAGAACACTGAGGAGCCTGCAGAAGTGGGGGCAAACACAGAGGCACCAACAGCTGGACTCTGCACACCTGTAGTAACATCAGAGGTAGCAGCCAGAGCACCTGTGGCTTCTGCAGGAGAGGCAACACTTGCTGTGGAGGTTGTTGCTGAGACATTCTGATCTGGCAGGGCAGCTGCAGAGACAGCAGGAGGCATTGGGGCCTTCAGATCGCTGGTGGAGGTGGGAGCAGCCACGGGGTCAGGCGGAGGTGGTGCCACTGTGGTCCCAGAGCTCTCTGGGACAGCGTCCCCAGCTGTGGCCTGGGGTAAGGTGGGTTCCTTGAGTGGCTCTGAGAGCTGTGCCTGGGGCTGTGGCACTGGAGGTGAAGATCCAGCTGCTACAGCTTCGTTTTCAGGTGTTTTTTCTGACCCAGGTGGTAATTTGGCATCCCCTGCAGACTTACTGGAAGCTGCAGCAGGGACAGCAGTTTGTGATGAACTTGAGAAACCTCCAAACAAGAGGGACGTTGAAGCAGGGAGAGTAGAAGGGGCAGAGGTGGATGTGCTCATACTGTTTGTTTGCTGAATACCAAATGAAAAGGTGGGTTTGTTGCCAGCAGAGCCTCCAAGATTAAACACCCCAGAAGACCCTGTGTTGGTTAACTGGACATTGCCAAAGATACTGCCTGTGGCACTAGTGCTGATGGACATGGATGCTGTGCCAGCTGACGTGACTGATGTTGAAGCAGCTTCTCCAGGTTTTCCTAATGTCAGGGGAGCAGAAAAATTAAACCCAGAAGGTATTGTAGACACTTTAGTTGACTGTGCTCCTGCAACACTGGTAGATGGTGCTTTAGTGGTGGTCTTGGCATTATCATCTACTTGACCAACCCGCAGTCCTGAGAAGCTCCCAAGAGTTTCCCCAGCTAGATTGCCCTGAAACAAGTGATCTCCTGGTTTGGATGGAGCAATATCCAACTTGCCAGAGGTTGTGGGGGGAGCAGAAGATGATGTTGCAGCAGCTTTGTTTGACTGGGTGCCATCTGCTGAAGAGCTACCTCCTACTACACCTCCTGGAGCACTTGCTGATTTGGGGGACCCAAAAGCAAAGGAGGCCTCGGGAATTGCTCCAAGTTTGGAACTCCCAGCAAACAAAAATGAATCCGGCGGGGCAGATTCTTTTGCAGGGGCTGTCAGTGAGAGAGACAGAGGTAACAAATGGAGTTAGGGCATGCAAAGCTCATTTATCATTCTTGCAAAAATGGTTTGTTTTAGTCCTTCACAGACTGTCAGTGCTCTTGCCTCAAAACTCTAAAGTCTCTGTCCATCAGGTAACTGCAACCTTCCTATCCATTCAGGACACAACAGTGATACCTGAAGCCTTCATGGCCAGGGTGGCAGTGACACACACTGTTACTGTCACATCATAGCCTCCACTTAACCATCGTTCTCTTTGAGATCAGACAACTCCAGCCATTGGCTCCTATTTCTTTTTCAGCAGTTTGATAAAAAACATAACAGACCTGGTTATTACAGGTAATTTTCTGTTGACAACGCTTTTACCCCTTCTTACTTGGTTCAGGTAGAAAAATCCTGACATTTACAACAGGACTTTCTTTTTAAACCCATGTCTCTGAACAGTTTAGGTCATAAAAATACTTTCTGACACTTGAAGAGTCTCCTACAAAATCAAATCTTTCTTTACAAATTCAGCTATTTACAGACCACCAACCAGTTTCTATACAGTGTGTTTTCAACTTTGAAAAACTAGAGAAAAACTGTGAAATGTAATTGCCAAAGCAGCTCCATTTCTAACCTACACTGCTGTCCAACAGTGTGAAACCACTGAAGTTTTAAGGGAGACTGGGCTAATTTTATTTAATGTACTGTCATTTCATTTCTGAGCAGCAAACAAATTCTGACTTGAAAACACTGCATTGGTGTTTGGACAAAGTACAGGAAATCTGCATGGAGATCAAACAACAAAGAGCAAAAGCTTCTTAACAGATTTGGTATTACCCTTGTGTTTTCCTCTATATTAAATATATTTAAGTAACTGACATTCAATAATGCAGCTTTTTTTTCCTCCTGAAGCCCTGAAATTACATTCTGTAGTTCTTCCATTACCAATTACAAAGACAAAGGTGCTCCTACCAGTTCACAGAACAGAGTGAAGTACCTGCTCTCACACATTGCTGTGGTTTACAAGTTTGTCTCCTATACCTCCCACTCCAGCTTTATCTGTGTTATTTACCTAAGCTTTTATGTTAATCTCAAAATTTTAAGCCCAGTTTATTCTCTCTGCTTAACATCAAGAGTATCAGTAGCATTACTGTAGCTGTGATAGCCTAAGGATGGAAACAAGCCAAGATTTGTAAAAAGACAAGGTGATATCTTTTATCAGAAGATCTAATAACTTTGGGAGCAGATTTTTTGACGGTGTGGTCTCATCTGCAAGACTGAAATTAAAGGCAGAAAGCTTCAAAAATATTACAAAGCAGATTTTATCAGTTTCCTTTTATGAGACTGGGCAAGTAGTGTCTACCTGTGACATGGAAAGGCAGCCTATTTATTGTCACTTCAATTTTAGAAGCAACACAAAGCCATTCCAAGCATTTCCCTCTGATTACTAAATGCTCACTGGGTAACAGTTCTGTGTCAGTCCACCTCATCCACTTTAAATCTACAGATTAAAGACAGCAGAGGAAATGACTACAGATGTTACCCTTTTCATAAACTAGTGCCTCCTAAATGTTCTTGACAACAAATATTTTGCTTAATTGATAGGTGGGTGGCCCAGATTTCTATGTATTAGAGGGGAGAACCCAGCATATGTATAAAATGTTATTGCAATTTTAGTAATAGAACTGCAACATAAACCAAGAACCACATGAATTAGGAAGAGTAAAGACTCTGTTAAGAGGGAAGAGATGCTGTTTGCACCCTGTCCCAGACTAACCTTGTGAGGGAGCGAGGCTGGGCGGTGTCTGTGACGAAGCAGCTGATGTGACACCACTAAAATTAAATACAGGCCTAGGAAGAAAGAGGAGAAAGAGAAAGAATGACTTAGCTCAAAGTGTTGAAATTTCCAACCATATGATGAGCACAACTCTGAGACTCAGATTTAAAAGAGCTAAAAGGGAAGTCAGTGCATGTGCAGAAGGGAATAACTGAATACAGCCATTCATCAAAAAGGAGATCACTCATAGCAAGACAGAAATGAAAAGTTATCATGACTATTTTACACTGAAAACATTTTGTCTTGTAAAAATACTGTGATCTTTCATAATGAGTCTTGCAGAGATCTTCATTCCCTGAGGCTTTTTAAGCTTTCTCTGATTCTCAAAGACCAGCTGCTGATATAGAAGTCAGGCCATGGAACTAAGACATCACTGACAACAGCACTGTATTTAGCATATGGTTTACACACTGAGGCACTGCACATGGGACAAAGGCAGGGTTGTTTGCTTTTTGAATCTGAATTTCCATCACTCAAAAGGACTCTTTTAGCCCTCTGAAGAGCCCAGCAAGGCATTTGGGTAGAATCCACTTTAAAAACACGCAGAGAAATGGGTAAGACTGAAAGAAACCAGCCATTTGAATGTGTATTCTGAAATACTTAATGTTGCCCACTTCATAGAGAAATTCACTTGAGTGTTAAGAGTGTTAGTGCAGAACTTCAAACAATCATTCCTAAGGAACTGTCTCTCTCCCCTAAACATAAGATATAATCAAATAAAGATTTTTGCCATCCCTGAAATAGCATTCCATAAGAGAGATTTCAGAGTAACTGTATGTTCATAACATGTGCCTTGCTTTGTGTTATTGTTATGTAACAGATATCACCAGATGGCTTGGAGCCCCTCTTGTCACCTTCATGAACTGATTACTTTTCAAGCCAAAACACAAATTTTGATCTGCTGTATTAAAATAAATAAGTAATTCAGCAATGTGACCATCAGTACATATTTCAAGTCCTAACTGGGCAGCTGTTCAACAGTCCACCGTAGACAAACCCCAAAAGCAAGCCAGTCATCCTTTACCCTTGATTAGTTATACACTGAAAAATCTCAAAGCAACATGATATTGTGTCAAAGTCTCACAGACCTTCAGATCTCACTCAGGCTTCCATAAACAAGGTCTTCAAAGGACTCTGGTACAAGCCCTGCCCTCCCAGCCTAACATTTGCAGGTGCCATTTTACAGTACTGCACAGCTTGTAGGCAACACCTGCTGTAACAGCCAATATTCATATTTAATGTCAACTACAAAGAAATCTTAATGTTCATACAGACCCCGCAGAAGAAAACGAGAACGTTTTGTTAAGCTGTGAAGTTGTTGCTTGTACTGATGTCACAGTAGAAGAAACAGCTGTAACTGTTTTTACTGTTCCTTGTCCTGTAAGTTACAAGAACAACAAAAAATATACATTTAAAATACATTTACAAATAAAAAAATAAACAAAGCAGCCTGTCATCCATCTATCAGAAAAGCAGGGATTAGCTTGCACACACAGTCTGTAATTTGATAAATTTCAAATAAAAAGGAAGTGCTATCAAATTCAGGAGCTGACATTTTCAATAAACCAAAATTTAAGAAGCATTTGCCAAGTCAAATATGATTCTTAGCTATTTTTACTGCTTCTTACCCCTGGCTAAGAGGCAACCTACATCCACGGATTAAAGGCAATAGACCAACAGAGATGGATTTCAGACATTTATGCAAGAGGCTTATAAAACCATGTCCAATGCAAGCATTATTATCTAATACACATTAAAAATCAATTGCTTCCTTCCCCTAATGTTTCCTCTTTCCCTGTTAAGTTGCAAAATGAGCATTCCTTTCTTTAGAAGCTTCCCAACTCTGAGACTGATCCCAGTGTCTGAACTGGCTCTGAAGCTGGTCCTACAGCTCAAAGCTCAGTAGATCCTACAAAGGAATTTGATCAAGCTTGTTCAGATATTCCTATAATACTGTGTGTTTAAAAATTAAATCAGCACATTTGAAATGTTTAAAATCAGTAGAATTTTAATGTTTTAAAAACAAAAGAATTGCTTTTAATTTGCTGTCAAACCACAGTAGCCTTGTGGAAGGTGTGCTTTCAACATTTCCTGATAAGAGCTACAAGTCCTGAGTGCACTCTGAACAGGGAGTTGTGTCACTGAATTCTAGATGCAGGAACAGACAAAACACAGGGAGTACAGAAAACCACTCTCCTCCACTTCTGTACCTTCCTTTTACAAATTCTCCCTCTCAAGACTGGCACAGCAACCTCTCAGTGGAGGCCAATCTTTTTTTCTCAGTGTCCTCATTCTCTGGACTGTGTATCCTGACATGTTGCAGGAGACACCCAGGCCTTATTTCCATCTCCACTAAAGACAACTTACCTGAGATCTTGCTGCCAGCTGATGTTGGAGCAGCTGTGGATGCCATAGGAGAGGGTGCACACACAGAGGAAGGTGGAGTCTGGCCCTTCATCGAGCCTGACAGAGGCGTCTAAAAACACAGCACCACTTCAGGTCAGTGCAGTCTGTCCATTAACAAAGGTTCTTCTGACATTGGATTGGTATTATCAGAGTCATGCAGTGACTTAAGAATAAAATAGAGGTGGGTGGTTGAAGCACTTAGAAAAGCTCTGCAATCTTGGGCCCATTATGTCTTGACACTTAAATACAGGGTCAGTCCTCAACCTTTTCAACATGTCAGCAAGCCTCTGTGGGCAGAAGCTCAATGATTCCAGAGGACAAAGACTGCTGCACTGGGTTTTTTTAATGCATAGGTATAAACCCCAGCAGCTTATCAACCATTAAGCAATACTTTTGGCAGAATAACAGGGTAAGTAAAGAACTCTCTCCCTTGATTGCCTACAACTTCCTTTTTTTGATGTGAAATTTAGTTGTATCTACATAATACAGCTTCCTTTGATGTTACCTGCAACCCTCACTGCAGCAAGATTGGGAACATTAGAAAGCTGCATGTCTTCAGAAGTGAGAAAGACATAACATAGATATGCCTGGCATCACAATGTCAGGGTCTCAGATATAGAAATGGTTTGTCAAGAATGCAGGGCAAACTATGAAAATTAAACCCCCAAACTCTGCTGAGCATGCTCAGGTAAGTATTCCACAGGGAAAGGGCTCTATATCAAAATACCTGTTTAGCTTGATTTGTAGCAACAGTTGCCAAAACTTGATGGACTGCCTGGGCTGCAGAGTGAGGTACAGATGATCTTAAAAAGAAAAATTAAACCATTATATGAATAACTGGTCTGAAAGAGGATTTCCTCTCCTCTCAAAAAGCACAGCTCCCAGAAGCCTTGAACAACAGCCGCTATTAAAGATTCCACACACAACTCCAAACGAACAAATCTGATTAGAGAATAAACCTCTTAAATGAATCAGCCACATTTAACAAAGGAAGTCTGTAAATGTGTTTAAACCTCTAGACTTAAACGATCAAGTCTTCTCCAGACACTCTTGTGTCTGAAGAGAGTCAGGGCTTTCTATTTCACAGGGAGTTGATGAAAAATCAGCAGGTAAGGGGATTACAATTTTATGCCTAGTGGATAACAAATTTAAGCAGTTTCTTTCACAATGTGGAGTCCAGACACGTACACTCAATGCTTAGAAATGCTGAATAAGGAGACAAAGTTGGGAGGTGGTGGAGGGAGCATTTCCTGTCTTTGAAGTGTACTATAAACATTGACAAAATCATGGCAAGATCTATGATAAAATTAACCTGTATTCTAAATTGTAGGTTTGGTATTTTTGACCACAAAATGAAAACCCTCAGACAACTGCTGGACTGGGACCACCAACATACTCAGTCACAGGCCACTGAACAACTGATAACAACTGAAAAATCATTCCTGCTTAACAACTGAAGAGTATGCTGTGGCAGCAAAAGGGAGCCAGGATGTCTGAAGTAGCAAAAACTGGTGAATTAACTTTGCTGGGTGAATGCTTCTCATTTCAGTGCTGAATCTGACTGGCAAGCACACTTCATTCGGGTAGAATTTTTAGAAAGTACATTTCTATGAGGTCAGCTATAAAGTAAAACTGTAGAAAGCCTCCAAGATGTCAAGCTAGCTGGTGCTCTATAAATTAGAGAGATCAATCAATACTGCCAGTCTAAAACTACTTGAAAGTAAGACAGGTCTTTAACTACAGTTCAAATGAAAACCAACCTCATTCCATATTGCTCACTCACAACCTTCTCTATGCACAGCCAGTACTTTCTACTGTTTTCATCACAGTTCTGATGAAATAGAGGGCGGAAAACTCTCCCTGGCCACAACACTACTTTTAGCCAAAAAAATTCCCAAGTAGAGCTGTCTGCAAAACTTGACTTTCAAAAGATGTAGCAACTCCCCTCCTCATTCCAGTTTATCACTTTCAGGAAGAAATAAGATAGCAAAAAGCACCCAAGCTGTTTCTCAATTAAAATGCAAAAGAAACCATGAAGTAAATGTCAAGGTCAGCAGTTGAGTGCCACCACTATGAGATTATTCCCTTTTTGAAAAGTTGAATCAAAGGATTTGATTGACAGTGAAGAGTACACACAAATGTGTGAAAGTGGTGATGCAACAGCAATTGTTCCAAGAGCTGCACATACAGCTCACAGTTACAGGGATAAAGCATTTGCAATTCCATATGAACTTGTAATCAGAGATATGTGGTGAATTTATCCCTCTTCATGCAGTAAGCTCAACTTTGCACAGAATTTCAGTAGTGCTCTTGCCTCACCAGCTCAGAACTGGCCATGCACTGCCAGCAGGAACTTCAAGCACAGTTTCAAGGTCATCACAATGACAGGGAAAAGCCTAGTCCTAGGCTAGTGACAGAGCCTGGTGATAAGGCAGAAATCTCTGGAATGAGCTGAGCTGGCTGTTGTCTGCAGGAAGCAGGGCAGGGAAGCCAAGCGTTACAGCTAACTCACAAGAAATGGTAACAAATTCAAGGTTAAATACCAGAAGTCAACGTTCATGGTTTACTCAGGAGGAAGAGCCTTGCAGCTCAGTACTGTTCCAAAGTGAGTGACCCCTAGTGACACCCAACCCTTCAGTCAAAATTTTGATGTCAAAACATTTGAGACAAGTTTCCAGAAAAGCCAGAGCAGTTCTCCCTCCCTTCAGCGGGTGAATCTGGGAACACACAGAAGAGGCATAACTCCAGAGAAGGTTCTCTCTGCAAGGGATGACAAAGTAGAAGGAAAACATCTGGACAGCCTGAAGTCACAGACCACACTCAGTGACAGAAGGCTGCAATTCACTCACTGAAAGAGGTAGAACAGAGGTGATTGCTCTGTGATTGAAGTACCAGGGCTAAATTTCATATTAGCAGTGAAATCACTGAATCCCAAAAGGAGAGTATGCACATAAATGCATTTCACAGACAAATGGAGGAGGAGGTTAATACTGGTCTCGTCATTTGTTCAGGACAAGCCATTAGCAAATCCTTGAATGACCTGGAAAGATCTTTCTTTCTTTCTTTCAATCCACAAACCCAATACTCCTGTCTAAATGTACCCACTTTAGGTCTTACACAGCCAGACTCAGTAAAACACTGCTACTGCTCCCCACTGGCAGATGTGCTCCAGTGCAAATGCTACTGAAGGCCACCAGAAAGAGGGGCAGCACTCACTCACCCTATTACTGCAGAGACTGCTGGAGTCAGTGTACCAGACTTGAGTTCTCGAACATTCACTACTTGAGGAACATTCTTCAGAGTGGATTCAGTCAAGGAGGTGCTCACAGCTTTAAGGAACAGAACAAAACAGAGGGAAAAAAAAGATGTAAAGACAAACTCCCTATTAAGCATTTAATTTAATTCAATACGGTCTGAATAATTCCATGCAAGATTCTAGGACATATACAGTGTACCTGGCCTGAAACATTTGGAACCTCAGACTTCATTAAGGACAAAAGAAGTGAGCAGCAATCTACATAGTTGGTACATTTTTTGTTGTTTGCTGACCAAATCTAATTATTATGAACATTCTCTTTCCTATGTTGTAACATCTTCTGTTAAGTGAAATGGGAGTTTCTCAGGTATTTTGTACTAGCAGCTTACAGGAAAAAGGATGACAAAGGAACACTGGATAGCTCAGAGGTGCTACAACTACAGATGTGCGCCACATTTTGTTTGATGAGCTCCTCCTTTGAGAGCACTAAATCCCCATGAAAGCCACATTCAGCTGCTCAGAGGTCACTTGGGCAATTAGCCATCATTTTACCTGGGGACTGGTTAGCAGCCATCTGCCTCTGCAGAGCTGCAGCTGCAGCTGCTTGTGGTGCTGGAACAGTGACAGTGGGAGCAGGGGCCCCGTGTTTCACAGTCTTTGTTGCAAGCATTGTACTGTCTGCCCCCTGTGGGATGATTCTGTTTGAAGATGCAGGCACTAAAAAAACCCAAATAAACAAAGTATTAGTTAAATGTTCCTCTATAAATCAGAGAGTCTTTGAAAGCCTTTGCTGAACTGCAGTTCCTCTAAGTACACAGCCTCCTTCTGACAGGAGTGGTGTGCAGGCCATTCAAACAATCAACCCAATCTGTCCCTGGCAGATTTTGGTATATCCCAAGGAATTTAGTAAGTCTCAACAGATGTAATTTCAGTGCATTAGAGGACTTTCAGTTGGCTGAAACAGACACTTCTGCTGACATCTTATTTTTCTCTCTGGCTGCAGAGATTAAAGAAATCTCTCTTGCACAAGGAAAACTCAGTGTATGCAAATGCAGTTCTTACTGAGACTTGCTGGGCTCAGAACTCCTAACCTTGGCCATATCAACCAAATGCAGCACTACTCCAGTTTCTTAGTCTCTGGGCAATATTTCAGGTCACTGCAATCTGAAAGAACCAGGCTATCACAAAAACACAATCGGTGAGTCAGTGTTTTAGTGCTTTTAGCTCAAGTTCATGAGGTTACAAAGCCACTCTGTTACTGCTCCTGGGAACCTGGCACTGTAAATCTGTACCCTGCAATCCCATTTCTCCAGGGCCTGAAGCACTGGCAGTGGATAACACAGTAGTTAAAGCTACCCACAGGACCACACTGAGAAGAGACACTGCAAACACAACTCACACGAAGTACCCAGGGAGAGGTGCTGTTTCCCAAAGGACGGAGACTGAGCCATCAAACCAGGCTGGATTGAGGGAGTTCGGACCACAGGAGCATGACGAGGGACCTGGACTGGGGCAGCCTCTTCTTCCTGGTCCACTGCTTGGGAATCATCATTCTCCAGTGACTGGGACACTGAAGATGTTGAGCTGACTTCATCCAAATCTTCGTAATATCTCGTGGACAAGAAGGCAGATCGGGACAAACTTGCTGCAACATCAAAAACAATATTTAGTATTAAGTTGAGGGAACCACTCAGTGTAACAGCCATGACAAATGCACCCTATTTTAGGGTGGCCTCCTATTATTTTACTCCTACATTGACAGGATTTGACTTCTTAAGTGCCTGGAAAGGCAGCTTTCAACCAGACAGCAATTGAAGGCAAAGTCCTCCTGAGAGCAGATGGGAGAACAGGAAAGGAGAAGTAGGGGTTGAGTAGTCAAAAGCTAATCTCAGTTTTCAGTCCCACAGCAAGTAAGTCACCCTCCTGGAAAGCATATCAGACTTCTATGGTCACTAAAGGTTTACCTGGAGCTGTAGACCTAATTGGTGGAGTTTTCCTCTTGGCTAGAAAATTCCTCAACTGTGCCTGCTTCACTGGGGATAACTTAGCTGGAAAACAGAAGACAGTTGTTAGTCTACAGTCAAACTCCAAGTTAAAAAAAAAAAGGTAATTCACATTTATAGCATGAATGCCAGGAAGAAAGAATAAATTACCAGGTGCTTTGGGCAGAGGCTTGGCATGGGATTTCAAAGTAGTTTTCATCAAATCGTTGCGCAGGCTTTCAAGGTCACTGTCAAAACTGCAACAAGGCAGAGCAGTGAAAAAACATCAGCAACAGAAAGAAACCAACCAAAGCAAGAACAAAATCGGGCCAAAGTAGCCACTAGAGCCACTGGCATATCTGGAAAAACAATTGGATCCTCTAGATACTGTGTGATGAATCTTTAACTATTTTGGGAACTTCAAGAGCCATTCACTTCTTCCCCTGAAGTCAGACAGACAACCAGCAGTATCTCAGTTTGGAGGCTCTATTATCCCATTTACTGTCCTTAAATTTTGGGGGAAATTTCTGCTAAGCGTCAAACAGTATCCAACAATACAACCAATGAGCTTCTGTATTACCTGGGCATGGTTTAGTATAATCTTTATATGTCCTGTCGTCCCATACCATGCCCACAAAACATAATTTTCTGGAGGATGCACCTTTGCACATTGCTGGGGGCAAGAGAGAAGAAGGACTTCATGTTCCACACACCTCTGAGCACTGTTTAGAGATGTCTCACTGGGAACACTCCACTGAGATGTCTGGTTGTAGAGGCGGAGCTGCTGCAGGCTGTTCACCAGGTGGTTCAGTCTCTTCCTCTGCTGGTTGATGATTTCCCGGTTATTTGCCAGGGTGTTGAACAAAGTCTCTCGCTCAGGGACTATCAGGCGCCTGCAGAGATCAGATCAAGAGACAAGGATAAGGATCATTCTGTGCATCTGGGTCACAAGCAGGCAAGGAAACACCAATGGTTTAGTGGTTCTGGCTACTGAAATTCAAGGAGGTCAAACACCAAAGCAGTTCAGTTCATATCAAATACAGATTTTTCCTTTAAATATGCTACCAGTTTATTCATTTAGCTCATCTGCTTCAAGATGTTTCATCTTCTAGAAAAGTTTCATTAGCTGTCATCAATGAACTTCTACAAAGCTTATGGTTTGTTTATAAGCACTATTTGCACTGTACACAGAGACACACAAAGCTTTTAACACGTATGAAGACAGAATCTGTCTGAACCTCTGGCTCCATTAGGTATCTGAGCCAAGATTTACTCCCAGATCCCTCAAAAAAGACCATGCCATTAAACAGAAAAAGGTCTTTGTATGTTAATTATAGACTAATTCCCAATTCACTGATGTAGTTCTGTACTCCAGTTTTAATTACTTACTTCTGCTTTCTCTTCTGTTCCAGGTGCCGGTCCCACTCCAAATCCAGAACGTCATTCACATCCTGAACAGCAAACTTCACATACTGGTGCAAGCGCCGGATTTCCTGCCGTGCAAAATAAATGAGTTTTAAATTCAGAAAACTTCAGAAATCTCAGTTTTAGTTGAAGAAGATGAAAACTCTGAGCTCATTCAGTCCAAGCCATAGAGCACTTGCCAGTATTTCTGCCTGGAAAGTTTTACCAGGACAGCAGAACCCGACACGGTGAAAATTTATGTAACAATCAATGGGGTACACACCAGGTTTGGCCTGGAATTTTATCACAGCTCTCAGTGAAGAGTAATGTCCATAATATTTGCATAACACTGCCAGGTCTTTACAAAAAGGATTTTACAAACACCACGCATTATACAAAACAATCCTTATTTCAAATGCCACTTCCAGAACATGAGTCATTTGGTCCCATCTTACAACATTGAAACTTCTAACAGTTTTAAGTGATCAAAGCTTTGCAGGCTACTCACACAGCTCTAGAACATTAGCATTCACAGACTATGATTCATGAAAGCACTCACAAATGCTCACACCACCCACATTAAGGCAAGGAATTAATTTGACTTTATAGGTAGGAAAATTTAAAAAAATAAAAAGCAAGGACAGAGAGTGAGGTGACTTATCCATGGCCACACAGCTGCACAACTGTACCCAAAGTTCTCTCCTTCCATTCCAATCCACTTCCACTTCTCTCCCACTGTATTATTCTTTCCTCATGCTCTTTTCTCTACACAGTGAAACGCATACTTCAAGATTATCATCTCTCTGAACTCGCAAGTGCAAGCTTTAAATGTCACAGAGACATGGTGGACATCAAAGCAGGCATGCAATTAAGACTGTGAATCAATCAACAGAACCCAGGTGAAGATTAGAGATCAGACCTAAAAGAAATTACTTTGTGTCAGCTGATTTCTAATAACTGCATGCATGGTCTTGATACCTACTGCCACAAAGATGACATTCAATTATGTCTTCAACCTGCCAGTCAAACCTCTTGAGGGGAACTTATCAGTGTAGAAAAGACCAAGTATCATTTGTAGGGCACATTCACTCTATTTTGCTTAGGGTTAAATAGCCTTTATCACCAGAGCTGTAACAAAAAGTGCTTCACCCCTCCTTTCTTTCTTGTTTTGAAAGCCTCTTTATGTACTGCTGGTTATTTTCCTTTGTGCCCCAGCTTTTAGAATATCATTAAGCTTTATGCTCCACCATCCATGAAATTAACCACACAATTCTGTAAGTCATAATAAATCATCAAATTGTTCCATAAGGCACTTGCTGAAGATAAAAATAATTCCAAGAAGCCTTCTATAAAGCATAGAAAAAAACCCAACATTCTTTTAACTGAAATCCCTGAGCAAACATTACAGGCTGAGAAGGAACAGGATGTCAAGAGTCACATTCTAAGATTAGAATAGGCTTGGATCTCAGGTGAACTACATCCCTTCAGAAGGAGTTTTGAATCATCACTGCAAATGGCAATAACAGAGAGAGCTTCAGGAGAGGATTTCCAGCATCTCTTGCAAACTCATGGAAACCAAAGCTCACCCACCACATATTTACTAGACTATTTACTGAAATAGCAAATATTTAGGGCAGAACAACAATGCTGGGCACTTGCACACACAAGTCTAAGTTTTATTTTATTTAAAGCTCTCTGTCAGAAGTTGGCTGACATGATTCATACCTGAAGCTGTGCTTCACTCTTGGGATCCAAAGGTTTCTTATAGAGCAAGTGTAAATACCCCGAGCTACGATTCTGTTCGTTTTGTTCTTTAGCCTCTTCTACCCCTGCAAATCCCTCCAGCAGGATTGTCTTCAGAATACTGATATCTCCATGAAGTGACTGCAAAGTGAAATAGAACAGATGGGACAAGGTTCAAAGTAGCATGTTCTATTGCCATCTCTAGCACAAGGGCTTCTGCAGCATCTGCCTGAAAGCACAAAGGCAAATGTCACCCCCTCATTAACACAGCAGAGTCAGATATTCCATCCACAGTTCAGCTATAGCAGGCTAAGGAGGAACATCAGGTGAGGAAGAGTCACTGCTGGTTCACAGTTTGAAAATATTCTGCTCACCTCTGTTGTCTCTTTAATTTCCAGGAGGAAGGTGTGAAGATCCTCCGACTCAGTTCGCAACATCTTCATTTCCTCTGGAGTTCCAACCTGGAAACAAGCTTTGGAAGTCCTGGCCTTCAGCTCCTCCATCTCCTTTTGAAAATGTGCAATCTGCAAAGCCAAGAGGAAGAAAGAGCAGCCACTGAGAACACAGCAGAGTCTGGAACAAATGTCTCAGCTCTTGGATCATGCTTCAACTACACCATAAACACCAGTCACTTTGCAGCCAAAGCAGGAAATTCTTCTTGAACATTAACAGGAAAAAATACTCCCTCTTCTCAACACAGTGACTGAACAGGACACACAACTACAAATCAGGCTGATCACCCTAGGAAAAATTTCCATTCTGATTCCTAAAGTACTTGCAGACACCACCAGAACACAGCTGAAGTGTTTGTGTAGCATTATGAAGAAAACTGCTTGAAAATCTCACCTCCTCCCTGATTCCTGCTATGACAGGGTCTGACTCCTTCCACTGGTGAGTTTGTTTCTCTAAAGCTGTGCTGGGGAGTGCTGATTTGCCCTGGAGAAAAAAAAAAAGACAAAAAAGCAAAATCAGTTTTAAGAATGTATCCATTGCAATGGGGCGCTTAGAATATCAAAAAGGCCTGGTGTTAGGAACTCCATTCACACATCAGACACTCTGATCATAACATAGGTCAAAATACAGCTGTCTAAAGACATGCAGAGAACATTGTTTAGAACCACAGATTTGCTACTAGTTCAAAATCAGAAGATAGCTAATTCTTTGACCTAGGAACACTAGTTCAGGCCAAGGAATTCTAAGCAATTTCATGGGCATGAAAGACATTCACCCTCCAAAGAACTCAGTCAAGTTCCTGTTACCTGAGCAGAGCCTGGCTTTGCTGCTGACGGGATGATTTTGGGTGTCTTCTGTACCAAGGGAGCTGAAGGAGTATTTTGAGCAGGACGTGCCACTGGAATTTAATAAGAACAACAATAATTGATGAACTTATACAAAGCTTGAGAAAACAGGCTGTGATCAGAAACAATCACTGCTACCAAATCCAAAAGCTGTTGTGCTATGGGCCCCAATGCAGGAACACACCTTCCTCAGGTGCCTCTTCACTTCCATCCAACTTCTACTGACTACTGAACTCTAGTCAATGCAGATGGAAGGTAAGGCACTGATTTGTGTGTCTGCCCAGAAACATTCATAATCAGCACTGAAAATGCCAGAACTTCTGGGTGAACTTAAGCAGCCGAATATAATTATTTCACATACGGCTCTCTGAGAAACAGAGCACAAATGGAAAACCTCTCCATTTCAAGACAAAGTGATTCACATCATGATGGTGTGCCAATCAGGAGGGCCTCTGGAGCAGCAAAAGCAACAGGAAAAACAAGAATGAAGCCAAATGAAGCTTCCTGTGTCCTAGAACCTTTAAAACATTTTTTATAATGCATTATTCCCAACAATCCTACCCGTGGCAGGCACAGGGGATAAAGTCTTCAGTGGTGTGGTAGGAGGGGCTGCAATGGGTGTGGACTGGCTCACAGAACCTCCAGGAGCAGTTTTGGAACTGGTTGAGAAGGAAAACATCGTGGAAGTACCTTGACCACTGCTGCTTGTGGGAGAAGAGGTGTCTACAGCACTGAACCTGCAACAGAATGAATAAATGAATGAGTGAGTGAATGAATGAATAAATGAATGAGCACCCCCTGGAATCAGCAATCACTCAAGCTCCAGATACAAAATCACAAATAGCTTCTGGAGACAGAGGGAAGGAGCCACTCAGGATAATTTCTGAATATATGGAACCACAAAGATTTCTATCTTAGATCCTCTCATGAGCAAAAGCTAAATGCCAGCAAAAACTACTGTCCTGCTTCAAATGCACCTCATCATTTTGTTCCAACTATAGCAAATCTGAGCTGCCCTTCAGTTCATCCTCAGAGTAAGGCTCTAACAGAAATTCTGCAAGAAAATACGAATTTCTATTCATTTGCAAACTCAGCTCCTCAAGGCAGCCAATTTAAATATTCAGCCAATTCACTGGTGTATCATTTGCTTTATACACAAAATATAAAAAGCCCTAAGAGCTCCCATCAGATTCTGGTGTAGTAAAGATTTTTCTAATTTAAAAATAAGCATTTGAACCATCAGAAATTTCTTAAGATGCATTTACATGAAAGTTCTTCTCCTTAAAAAGCACATCCAATTAACATAGTTCTGTGTTTTAAACCACTTTTTCTAAAAATAAAGAGCAAGTCTCAAGAGTTGGAGACAAGAGTGAGTATATGACATCTGAAAACACTCACTCAAACCCATTTTGCCTGGTTTCTAATCTATATAAGTTTTTTTTCAGTCAATGTGAACAAGCTTTCAAGATTCCAGATCCTGTGCTTGGTGAGCAAGTGACCATTTAAGAACAGAACCAAAAGGTCTGGCACCCTCTCTGCTGAACAGAGAGTGGCAAAGCAACCCATCAGCTGTGGCTCCAGCTTCCTCTCAGGCTGGGGGTAACAAACTTCAACAAACTGTCAGAGAAACTTGTGCTATCACCACCCCTCTAAAGCAGGCCCAGACAGAAGGGATTTCCCAGCAGTCCTCAGCCATAATTTGCATCAAACCTCAGCATGGAATCACTGATGCCTATGAAACAAAGATATAAAAAAACTCTCCTAAGTCTCTGGCAACTTATCAGTCTAAATTTTTTGGCATTGTCCCTTGACTAGTACCATGCCCACGAACATAACCTCTGGCATGGGAAGCACTGAGGGTTCCCACAGCCACGACACTCTTGGATAAAGAGGGGCTTCCTCAGTGCTTTCTTGAGAACATAAGGAACTGTTGTCAGGGCAAAAAGCCAGACACCATCTTCAGAACTACCACACATTATCCATGCCTGCAGCAATTTAACAAATATCCAGCCCCTGCATTCACTGCTGAATCTATTTACTTCTCATTGAGGTTCACTTTGACTGAAGAAGCTGAAGGTGCAAAAGATGACTTCTGTGCAGCAGGTGCTGTGGAGAGTGATGGCCCAGACGAGCTGTCTGCAGCTGGTTTAAAGTTCATGGACCCAAAAGGAAAGGAGGTGGCAGGAGCTGTTGTAGTGCTGCCTATAGAAGCAGGAGTCATGGATGCCTTGGAAGAAGCAGAGGAGAAGGAGAATGTTGCTGCTCCAGTCAGAGCAGGAGTCTGGGCTTGCTTGGAGGCATCGGTGGCAAAGGAATACGGTGGAGGATCACTGCCTGTGGAGCCAGGAGTCTTCACAGCTGAGGGCATGAAGGAGAAAACAGCTGCTCCACTCCCTGCTGGAGGCTGACTTGAGGTGGGCACAGTGGGAGCAACAGCCGGTGCTGTGTCAGGCTTTAGAGAAGTTGGAGGAGTGGTTGGACTTGAGGCAGTACTCCCTGCAGAAAGACAAATGGGAAAGGAGGAGGCTCATTTGGCTGCACTGACTAATGGCAGAAGGCATTGCAAGGCCAAATCTATTTGATAGGGACAGCTCAGCACACTTCTCTCACTGGACAGTGAGGAAGAGAGATGGCAGAGCAGGGCAAGTGATACAGAAACTGTACAAAGTCATGATCAATACAACAATCTGTTCAGATTAATGTTGTCTGCAGTTTCTCGTGAGAAAACTTCACCTTCCTCCATTGATTTTGATGAGGTTCCTGCCATCTCAAATAAAATAAGCAGTCAGCACACAAGTTATCCAGCACTGCAGGAAGGCAGGCTGCCAAACAACAGCATTCTGGCTGGGGAAGGAGAAGCAAATTTGGACACAGGGAAGAAAATAGTGCATTTGCAATTACTTCTCCATGAATGCAGACAAGCAAAACAATCATCCTACCTGCCTACATCACACTACACAGGGCAACACATCTCTAACTCAAATAAAACTACTCCTCTTCACCTGCTGACACAATTTTCACAGTGCTGAGGAAAGCTTTAAATAGGATTTAAACAGAATTTTGTTTCAATAGGATTTTGCTGCAGTCAAACACCTTAGTTCACATCATGACCTTCTGTGGCAAAACTATGGAGGAAAACCATCACCTCTGTGAAGTGTGCAGGCCACGCTCAAAGCTGGGCAAAGAGCCTCCTAAAACTGGTTTGACCCTATTCTCCAAAGGCTGATTGCACAGGAAAGCCTAAATGTACAGCCTGCAAAGTGCTTGAGATCCCACAAACAAACAGGTTTATCAGTTGGACTCAATGATCTTAGAGACCTTTTCCAAACTAAATGATTCTGTGATTTGGTGAACAGGGCTAGGTAATTTCACACTGATAAACAGCAGACAGAGAACAGTCCTGGGAGCTCAAAACAGCTCCCCATTATCCTTATAAAGAACAAATACATTTTCTGTGACCACATGTGAACAACTAACAGATCAGTATGACAAAGATCCACAAATCCCAGTGTTCCCCACAGCCCCTGGAGCACTTACCTGCTGATTTTGGAACTCTCTCCCCTACCAACTGCAGCGGCTCTGGGGTCACAATAAGTGACCTGACTCCTGGGTTTTGGTTGATCATATAAAATGGGCAAAGCACACCATCCGTAGAGAGCAGGATCAGAACTGGAGCTGGAGCAAGGATTTTCTCATCACCTGCCAGAGACCACACATGTAAGTCCTGCAGTCAAAGCTTCCTATTCTGTTCCTGCTGGAACTGCCACCTTCATATGACTTTCTTCACATAGTATTTCTTATATGTCTCCCTTCCTGCTTTCATTTGCATCTTTGTTCTCTTACTTCTCTGTCAGTGCTCAGCTCTCTTTCTTTATCCTTTTGTATTCCTTTCTGTTCCTGACTTCATGTTTCATAAAAGGCTTATTTTGACAACTGAATGTCATCTCCTGAATGACAAAGCCCAACTTTCACCCATCAATTCCTGTGCCAAGCTTTTTCTGATTTTGAAGCAATCAATCATTTTTCCTCACTGATACTCTGCCCCCCCCTTCAATTCCTTTCAGCAATCCCCACATTCCACCGGGCCCTGTCATCTCATTAACATTCATATGCATAAACTACAAAATGGAATTGCTACATAGGAAGCTTTTTAACTTTAAAGAAAGCCAACATCAAACAAATATCCTTGTGATCTCAACCACTGATATAAAATACTTGTGTTTTATGCAGTGTTTTGTGAGTCTGCTTCAGTACAAAAATTCTCAGCACAGTTAAAAGGCCTCAGAACACTCTCTGTATGTCTCAAACTTAGTAATGGCTTAACTGTGCTTAATTAAACACAAAAACCCAAACCCAACACATCTAGAGTGCAGGAAAAATCTGCTAGAATCATGGTGCTTTGTCTGCCAGGCAGTGCAGTGGATGGCCATTTTTCTTTACTATTGGTTCTTCACAAAAAGCATGCTAGGGAAGGGCAGTTTCCACTTAGGAACAAGCTCCAGGACAAATCAGGTTTCTCTGCAACCTAAACTTGCTGTGAACTACAAAGCCAATTACTGTGCAGCCAAACTCTTGTGTCAGAACACAGAGAATGTGTTAGCAAAAAATCTTCTCCAGAAACCTTTTCAAAAACTCTGAGGCAGCACCACACAGGCTTTAAAAAATCTGTCCTGACAGATTTCTTAATCCAGTAACTGTATAGATTAACAGAGAAAAGGCTTCAAATTCAAGTTGGCATGCAAGTACAATGTTTGACCTCAATCCCCTACTGTAGGTTTTCCTTCAGGTAAAGGTCTTAGTTAACTGGCACCCTCCTGTGCTCTTCAGGAACTCCTGACTGCTGTACCTTCCACTCTGCCTGAAGGCATCTCTATTTCCATCTGTCTCTAGCCTTCAAAGAGGAATTCTCAGAATTCACTAAGATACAACACAATAGCTCAGATGTAGTTTCAGACTTTGACAAGGTACTTTGAAGGGCCTTCAGGCAGCACAGAAGGTACAGCAACAATGCAGCTGAGATGTGGAGCACAGCAGGGTTTAGGCAGTACAGACCCTGTGCTTTAAGGCAGAATTAAAACCTACGCATTCACCTCAGCAATCTTTGCTGTTTCTGGCTTTGAAACCAACCTACTTTTTCTTTAGATCCGTGCAAATGTACTTGATACAAAACAGTTCTGCAAAAGGACATAAGTGACAAGAATAAAGAACACTGCACAGGCAGCCTGAAATCCCTGGTGTTAGAACATGACTCCTTTAAACTCACTAAAATCCCAGTTCTGGGGAACACAGACATAACTCAGGAGCTTTGTTTGTCATGTCTGTTGGTGTTGTATCCCAGGATGCTGAAAGCTTCAGGAAAGAACTGTATTTAACACTTTGCCAATGAATCTTTACATAGAAGCAAAGCCATGCCCTGTGGGTTTCATCTAAAAACAGCAGGTGTGTTAGTCTGCCTTTCAGAATCACCTCCCAGAACACTGAGCACAAGGCTGCCCCTCAAAAGTACCAAATATACTGAGATTTTTGGATTACTCCACAGGAAAGGTTAACAAAACTTACTGATCACGATGGGCATGTTACTGGTGTAGTCTACAGCAACACCAACAGGCAGAGTGTCATCGCTTTTATCTGTCACAGGAAGTTCTGCTCTGCTTGAGTCCTCCAAAACCCATGATTCCCAGTTCTGCAAAAAGTAAAATTATATCAGCTACTGCTTTCCTGTGACCAGCCTTCTTCAGCACTCCAGCCTACAACAGCTGAAACACCAGCTGGAGAGTATCTACTTAAATTTGTCAGATTAAGAAATGTCAGAAAGATCAGGGTCCTTCACAGATTTGTGTGTGACTTCTCATTTATCACTGCATGTCAGAGGTCAGACATTTTTAATGCTTCACTTCAACTGATGACTTCACATCAATCATGTTATTATTGTGAGTTTTACCAAACCTTGAGACTGCCAAGTAAATAATGAAAAACAGACTTCTGGTACTTGGTTCACAACATCTCTTGTTCGCCTAAGAATTATCTTAAGATTCTGTACAATTTAGAAGCTTCTTTAGTTTTGGGATTTCTTTAAAAAAATCATCACCTCATGGTATTCCAGGTCTTATATAGGTTATACTTAGAGAGAGAAAATGTACATTTGCACAAATGCAACACAAAATATATTCCAAAAATGGAATAAAAATCTTACCTGATCCCCCTGCCTGGCAAGAATGCTGACTTCTGTGGAAGCTGCTGAAGCTGCCAGAACTAGATCCCTGTAAGCATGGACACAAACAAGTTAAAACTAACATGACTGTCCACTGCAAGATCTGCAAAAAGGAGGAACAAAATCTGTGGAGATGCACTGACCCCTCAGACATGCATACCAAGGGAAGGACCTTGCCATGATTCCTGCCACTCACCATTCCTCAACAAAATTGAGGAAGTAATGATGCTGTCTCTCAGTGCAGCTCGTGTAGCACGGCTCCATGAAATTCACAAACTTCTCTGGTCGCTTCTCTTCCTTTTTCTGTAAGATCAACATTGATAATTTATCTGTCAATGAACAAACCAAGCAATCTCCCTTCAATTTTACAGTGTCAGGGCATACCAATAATACCATAATTGGATCTCAGCATAGAACAGACTACTCACTGGTTTTTCAGGTGGATCCTGCTTCCTCCACTTAATCCCCCCAACCTCAATTCCATGATTTACAGCAGTGCCCAACTCAAATTCTATGTGGTGCCATTGTCATGAACACGTCAAGAACAAGCAATAGACACTTGTGCTTTTGTGACTGCTGTCACTTACAGGCAATATGGCTATGACCACTTGTGGAGACATCTCCAGTGTCCCATCAGCCTCTGCATACACGATGGCAAAGACATATGTGCCAATCCAAAGTACATCCAAAACTGAAAGAGAAAGCAAATACCTCAGCCAGAAACACTTTATAATACATTCTTGTAGATTTTAACTGTGCACAGCACACAAAAGGAACTGACAAACAAATGGCAACTAACTCCTAAACTACCAAGCTTAAGAATCACAGAAAATCACAC
Source organism: Pycnonotus jocosus (assembly GCA_013400435.1). NCBI lineage: Eukaryota > Metazoa > Chordata > Aves > Passeriformes > Pycnonotidae > Pycnonotus > Pycnonotus jocosus. The sequence continues at coordinate 84,544 of VWYP01015578.1, forward strand.
TGTAATTTCATAACCAGTGCTAGACAGCTGCTCTAACTAAAGACAACAGGGGGAAGAATGAGTAAAATAATTTTAAAGAGAAAACAAGTTAAAACGTAATAAAAATATGTACCTTTAACAGGATTGTCTGAGTCATAAAAGGGAGGACAAGGGATTACTTTCTTCTCCTGCAGATTCTGAAAATAAAACAACTCTTAAATCCAATTGCAAATTTTTGCAGAAAGCCCAGAAAAATGGTTTAGAGCAAATCTCCCATTCTTTAACACTTATCATGGGCCACTCTGAAATCATGACTTCTGTGACCAGTGCAAAGCTTAAACTAAACCAAATACTGGCCTAAGACACTTGAATATTACTGAAGCACTTGGGTAGCATCATATGGCTCACACCATGTGCCACCTGACCAAATTCTCTAGTTTGTGATACAAAAATCAATCAACCAACTGAAAAAAACTCCCAAAATAACAACCCAAACCAACAAAATATCGTATTTCAAACCCCTGAAAAATCACAAGGCCTTAACACCACCAATACTTACAGGCAGATACTGCACCACGGTGCCATTTTGCCTCCCTGCAGCCAGCTGTTTTCCCTTTGGGCTCCAACACACTAGGCAAAAAAAAAAAAAGGGATTTCATTAGCACTAAGGAACGGGAGAGTTACAAAGCCATACAAAAAGAGGACCAAGAAATTAAAACAGCTATTTTCTCCACTGGAAAAAAGTCATAAATCTGAATCAAACATGGAGTCATCCAGTCACAGAAAAGGCAAGACTGCACAGGTCAAAACCCAACAGGTGATGATGCTTATTTGCATGTTTTCCTGGAAATGAGTCAAGCCTGAACAGCACAAATCACAGGTGGGCATGGTTGATAAGCTGCTACAATCAACTGGGAAAGAGTAATTCCATTGCAACACATTTTCTGAGTCTCACTGAATTTAAATCCTTCCTTTTTGTGAAGAATTTTAAGAAACCTCCCCCTGAGACAAGCAACCTGTGTTTATACACCTCTCAATCAGTGTCTGCTCTTCAGCATCCAACATTCTGAGTGCCCTCCAAGGCTGCCACTCACCAGATGTGACAGCAGCAGAGGGTGGGAGTGTGGCATAGACCTTCACAGAGTCTGTGACCTGCAGGACAGAGATGCTGCCATCGGACAGGCAGATGGCCACCATGGTGGGACTGGCAGGGTTCCACTTCAGGTCGTTGACCATGGCTGCACTTCCTGAGTCCTTGGCCAGTTTGTGACAAGCAAATGCTTGTTTCTGCTGTTTTGCCTTTTAGGAAAGACAAATACATGAGACAGTCACCAAACTCTCCTGAAGTCACAGCTCAAAGCAGTTTTAGACCTGCCTATAAATTAATGACTGATAAAAACAAGCAGATTTTGAGTTTACTGAGCAACTCCTTTACCAGGCAACCTTATGGGGACAGAAAATCCCACCCCAGCTACACCTTTTCTCTGCTGTATTCTGAAAACAAAAAACAAAACAAAACACCAAAACAAAAAAACCCCAAACCCCAGACCAAACCCAAATCCATTTGGCATATGCTGTACCTGATTTAGGAATGTGCGGACATCAAAAAAGCTGATGAAGGATCCAACCTCACTGGACATCATACACACAGACAGGGTGAGATTGTCACAGCTCAGAGCCAGGTGCTGCATAGGAAACTTCATGGGAACCACAGTGCTCTGAATGTTCTCCACTTAAAACACAAAAGGAAACGAAAGTGGAATGAAGGGGACAAATTTAAATAGCAAGAACTGTTCTTGTAAAACAATACAACAAATTTATGCAATAATCCTCAGTCCCATTAACAGCAGCTATCAAAGGTAATACATAAAAACCTGAATATAAGCAAATCCCTTCATCTCTATCAATACAATCCTGAGAGTTGTCAAATTTTTAAGAAAAGAAATCACCACTTTCCTTCCTCAGTAACCTGAGTAATAATCAGTGGAAAGATTTTTGGCTTTACTTATGCATGTAGAACAGTTATTAAGGAGAATGAAAACCATCTTGCACTCAGGTGGTGGAACAGTGGTGGCTTCCCCCTCTGGACAGTCATTTAGTCAGAGTGGGTAACTCAGTATGAAAATTCTCTCATTGTGTCCCTCCACTCACACACAGCCTTGACAGGTGCACAGGCTCACAGCTCAAAGAATGGCTACCAACCCTTGTTCCTGCCTTCCCACACAAGAAAAATGTGGCAATTCAAATGCCTGACAGGGAATGGCAAGGACTGTAACATGTATCAGAAGCCAGGAGCTCCATGTTGTAAATCCCATATAAACCTGTCTCTGCCAAATCCGTGAGATTTAAGTGTGTCTTACCAATTTTATTGGGATCTTCTCCAGGATGTTTCTGCATGAGAAGATCTCTGGTGTGGAAGATCTGCAGGCTGGTCCCTCCACCAGCAAAGACCAGCCCGTATTTGTTGGACACGGCAAGGAGGCTGGAGCGCTCTTTGGGAAGATCATCGGGAGCATCAAAGATGCGAACCTTCTTCAGTGCTCTGAACTGAAAATCCTGTTTGAGAGAGTTGGGAAGTATCTGTCCACATGCTGCCCAAGAGGAACAGTTTACTTTGGCTTCTCTAAGACAGTAAGTGCAGGAGCCTCTCCATTAAAGCTGCAAACTCCTGCCACACACCCAGGCAGCCTCTGGCCACTCCATCACATTTTCTGTCTCATCCATGAAAGACTGAAATCACGCCACTTTTTTTTTTCCCATTGTCTAAATTTTGCTTGTACCCAGTGCCTGTGTTCATAAAATCTGCCTGGGACATCTGACCTTCTCAGGAGCACAACGAAACCAGCCAAGGGATACAGAGGACAAGAAAAAAGAATAAAAAAAAGATGGGACAAGACTGAACAAAACTTGCTGCTACAAGGCACAGATTTGCTAACCCACATGCCTGTAACTCCAGTCAAGCACCTGAGTTATTCCCAAACAACTGCCACTAAATAGGTATATTCCTGCAATCTGAGCAGGATGTAGGAACTTGAAAACTTCTGCAAAACAAACAGCCCAACCACCCTGTTTTTGAGGGCAGAAGGCAGCTGCACAAAGACCCACAGTCACTCCAAGAACCTGTTCCCTCATGTCCCTTCTTACCCAGCCTCACAGTAACGCTGGGTGACACAGGACAGGCTAGGCTGGCACCACACAGCAAGACTCCAGCTCACACTGCCCCACAGTCACGCATCCCCAAACCAGGAGATTCCCAGCACAAGGCATGCTGACAGGAGGATTTAGAAACATATCACTCTTCTTCCAAAACAACTCTCCTTCATCCCTGAAACTCCTCGAGGCCAGGCTGGATGAGGCTTGGAGCAACCTGATCTGGTGGAAGGTGTCCCTGCCCGTGGCAGGGGTTGAAATGAGAAGAGCTTTAGGGTTCCTTCCAACACAAACCATTCTGGGATTCCCTCCCCAGGCATTAAACACTCCTCTACACCAAGGCCAGCCTTCCCTTTTCCATCCCACAGGCTTGTACCACACTGTTCTGGAAAGTCCTCAAGTATGTGAAAGTTCTCAAGATTGCCCAGAAAGGGTGTGGAGTGTCCCTCTCTGGAGATATTCCAGACCCGTCTGGACGCAATCCTGGGCCGAACTCGTCTGAGCAGGGAGGTTTGACGAGGTGACCCACTGTGGTCCCTTCCAGCCTGACCCATCCCGGGATTTGTTTCACAAACACTGCAAGGATGTCTCAAAAGGCTCCGCCACATCCCGAGCTGACCCCCCTGGTTTGTCAGGCCCATGGCCCCAACCAAGCCTCCCCAGAACCCACCACCTCTCACAGCCCAGGCCGAGCCTTCTCCAAGCCCCGTTCCCCTCCGGCTCCAAGCCAAGGCCCCCCGGCCCGAGTCAAACGACCCGCCAATCCTTCCCCCCGTCGGGCTGCCCCTCACACCCCCACTCTCCCCGTGCCTCACCTTCATCTCCCGCTCGGGGATCACGTCCATGTCGTCCCCCATGGCGGCCCCACGGCCGCGGTCCCGCCGCTCGCGCCCCGCCGGGAGAGCCCCGCGCCGCTTCCGCTTCCGGCGGGGCCGCTCTGGCCGCGGCTCTCGCTGCTCCGGGTCCTCCCACCGGGTCCTCCCCGAAACAGCTGCGCTTAATAAACCCTCTTTGCACAGCGTCGGATTGGAAAATATCTCTGAAACCATCGAGTCCCACCTGTGACCGAGCACCACCTTGTCAACCAGCCCCTAGCACTGAGCGCCGCGTTCAGTCGTTCCTTGAACAGCTGCAGGTGGTGACTCCACCACCCCCCTGGGCAGCCCGTGCCGGTGTCTAATCTTTCTGTGGGGAAATTTCTGGCAATGTCCAACCTAAACCTGCCTTGGCGCAGCTTAAGGCTGTGTGCTCTCGCCCTGATTTTTCCACACGTTCTGAGGCGCTGGGAGCCGCAGGACGCCCGTGCCCTGCTCCGTCCTGAGGGGACACCGGGGATGGGCTCTGGCTGTCACTGCCAAGCCACGGCCGGCGCTTGCTCCACCCCGGCCACCAGGCCTTGGTGCTTTTCCCGGATCGTAGATCCAGTGTTGCTTCAGGACTAAGGAATCATAGAAACTCCCGAGCTGGAAGGGACGCTCAAGGATCGTTAAATTGAACTCCTGAAGCTCAAGAATCCCACCATGTCCCTGAGAGCCATGTCCAAACACTCCTGGACCTCTGGCAGGCCCGGGGCCGTGCCCATTCCCTGGGGAGCCTGCTCAGTGCCCAGCACCATCTAGGGGAAGAACCTTTTCCTAATTCCAACCACTCTGACACAGTTTCATGCCTTTCCCTCAGGTAAAATCCTGCTCCCTTGGCATGGGCTGCAGTGGGAGCACAAGGATGCACTGGGTCTGCCCCTGTACAGCTCCGGTGTGGGGTGGCTGAGCTGCACACACAGAAGCTGCATGAGTTGGAGCAGCCTTATTGTGCTCCAGGACCACACAAAAGCAGAATGTGAGGGCTTGATCACACCAGCTCCTCAATTTCTTTACTTGTTCAAGTTTTGAGGGGTTCAGCTCCCACTCAGACAGAATGCCAGCACTCAGCCCTATAGGGAGAGCTGTTTCCAGCTCTAGCTGGTCATTCTCTTTTCCAGGACCAAAAAGGATAAGGATTTCCACAGAGACAAGCAATGATGGCTTTGGGCAGTGACCTGAACTGTGGCAAACCACATCCAAGTTTCCCTTGTGTAATATGCTTCTTTTATTTTCTAACTGAACAACAGCTTCAATGCACAGCCAAGACAAGCAGGTGCATTCCCAGAGGCTACCAGGCAGCAAAAAGCAGACATGGGGCTGTGATCTCAGGGAAATTCTGTCCTTTTGAGAAACACATGGGAAAAGTGCACCCAGTGGTTCCCCAGGAAACCTGGTCTCCCCTTTTGATAATTCACATCAGACAAAAATAGGCATAAACACCCCTTCCTTTAAGAAAAGCATTGCAAGTGTTTGCTCTCAATACACAAGTTATTCCTTAAAACAAGCACTGGCACCTGCTCTTTTTCAGTAAGTCAGAAAAAAGCACCAGCTTTCAGGAGGTGGCTTCTGCATTTTATCACACTAACTCCATGGCTTTCAGTCAGTTATTGCAGATAAAGATCAGATGAAGACCGTCCAAACCTATCTCCAGGATCTGTTTAAGAGTTTATATTAACAGACTTGGAAACCAGCTCCCTTAATCTGCAACCAATCATATGGACCAAGCTTCAGAAGAGAAAACAATAAACACTGACACACTGTAGCTTCAAAAGATTTATTTTCAGTCCTTGAAGTAGACTGGTGCTGCTTTTGCTCATAATTTTTATCTCTGTTACAGTTTTGGTTTTCACATAAACAGTAGTGAGAAAGTTTTTGTTGGTTTTTTTAATTATTTAAAAGTGCAGCCTTTGGCAGGAACAATCAGCCTAGTAGAGTTAATCATCTGTATTGCCTTTAAAAAATGTACTTACTAAACTATGATTTTACAAAAATTAAAAGCTGTCAAGAACATTTAAGAAAAGAGTAGGGAAAGGGCAAAGAGCAAACACCTGAATTCCAGAAATTGTGTATGGAACAAGAATCACCACAGTACCCAGTGTGGATAGCACAGTCCCAGCTCATATTCCATACTTACAGCCCTTCTTATTTTGCAGATTTGAGGGCTTATCCATCATGGAAATGGATAGTCCCAGGGGACCAGGCTGAAACATATACAGGGAGGTCTGCAAAAATCAGAGGGACAGAGCAGCTGCCTGAGGACAGATCCTCAACTGCAACTGGTCTGGCCAGGCTCAGTTTGGTCACTCAGCCTCCTTTCACCTGGAGGTTTCACCTGCCCCAGGCATCCTGTGGGGCTGCAAAGGCATCACAGCTTGTTTCTGGACTCTGTGGATGGGACAATCACGTGTCCAGAGGTTACACTCCTGGTCGGACCCAAGTCATGATTTATCAGGAAGGGGTCCCCAAGGTGGCTTTAACTATCCTCACTTGCAGTGGCTCATGTTGGACCCCGAGATCTGCCCGCAGGATGAGCCCCCAGAGCAGACAGAAGCTGTCCCTGCAGGCAGCTGTGCCCACTCCAACAGGCTGTGCAGGCAGATCTCTGTGTACAAGCACATTCCCACATTCCCCTTATGATCAGACAGACCTGGGAGCCTGATTTGCATCTTGAGGGGGCAGGTCAGGAGGGGAAGAATTAAGTCCAAAGTAGGAACAGGAGGATGGAGCAGAGAAGGCACTTATTTCTTTGCACCCATGAAGCCGCTCTCAAGGGCTTTGTCCATGTCTGGCAGCAAGGACCATTAGGAACCTGTCCTGACAAGCACAGCTCTGAATCCATATACTGGGAACAAAGTAGCTCCTCGTCTGAGAAACGCACGAAGGGCAGAGGAAAGAGTAAAATCACAGGGTATTTTTTGTTCTTTTTGGTCTCACACTTGGTGCTACAGCTTCTGTCTAACAGATCAACTTGGCTAAGGGATGCAGCAAAAAGACACGAGCTGGGGGTCTCCAGCTTCCCTTGCTGTTCCTCTAAGGCAGGTTAGTTGAAAACTAGGACTGTGCACAGTAAAGAGTAACAAAGCACAGGTAACCTCTGTTACAGACCAGCAAAGCAAACAGTGCCCATTATACAGCCTGTCCTCTTCAAGGGAGGCTGGCTATGTCTCTCTCTGGAGGTGGACCAGAAGGTTTTGGGTTGCTTTCATTGGCTTTTCCTTCAAACATCATGACCCTGCAAAACACAACAGATATTGCTCATTTAGAAAAAAGCAAATGCATATTTATCCATCATTGGGGGTGGCATTCTCTGCTGAAAAAGAGCATCTGGCTCCCCTACAAAGAGCACTCGATAATTAACAAAGCAAGGAAAGCCAACAGAGGGCAGTGCTGCCAGGCTGGCTTTTCAGCAGCTACCAGGAGTGGGTTCCCAAAGTCTGCCGGTTTTCCTCTCAGAGTCCCGAGGATTAGCGCATTTTATTTAGACAGCCACTTCCGAAATCCCCTGGGCACACACTGCCTGCCAAGTGTTCCTGATGCGTAAAAGCAAATACCACTCCTGGCCCACCTTGTACATAACCACACAGCAGAACATTCAGAAGCCAACACCGAGCAAGCAACAGCAATTCCAGCCAAGGGAGAGAGCAAAAACAAGGAGCAAGGCACTGGCTGTAGGAATCTCAAGCATTTTGCAACCACTAGCGCTGTCTTCCTCCCTGAGGACTGCAGCTACGCTGGGAATGCCAGCTGCCTCGATGGATCAAAGGGCTGTACTGCTCTTAGGACGAGTTTTACATTTCTGCTCCTGCTCTACAGGGTCCAACAGACAATAGGGTGTCTGTTAGCAAGAGAAGGGACCTGTTTGTGAAAGCTGCTGCAGTTGGGAGGAGGGATGGAAGATATGGGAAAGGCTGCAGGCTCAGTCTGGTTCTGTGGAGAAAAAGGAGGAGCAGGGATGTCAGAAGTGTCTCACAACAGAGACACAGCACACAGTGGGGAGAATCTACCAGCAAACATGTACCAGGCTTAGAGAAACCACATGAGAGGTGGGTGCAAGATCCTTCCTCTCAACCTGCCTGGAAAGCTGGCTGTGTTTCTAAAGCTGCCTTCAAAAAGGGGGAAGGAGGATGGAGAGGATCAGCTCCTACTCATGGCCCTTTCAGACACAAAAGCAGGGCCAGCCTCCGAGCTGTGAAAGGAAATGCCAGGCTTCAATGAGATGGAGATGGAGCCAAGCAAGTGTTTGGAAGCCATTTGTTAGAGCAGCACTTTCAGAGCCCTGTTGAGAGGGCAGAGGGGGCCGTGGGAGGCTAGTGCTGGCAGTCTGTGCCACAGAAAACCTCTCCCAGCACGAGCCAGCTGTTTAAAGCATGTGTCCCATCTCCATCTACTGCCCATCCCTCCAAGATCAGGCAGGGATGGAGCATCCTGTGGGAAACAGGAGCCAGCACTACTGGTGCTGGCAGGACCATCATTCACTCAAGTCCTGCCACCATCTACAGGGGAAGTCTGTGTCCCCAAAGCCAGCAGGAGCCTCAGGGAAGAGACGAGAAGAAGTCCTGCAGTGCTGAATGCCTGCACACCCTCGGGAAAGGAGGGGGATGGCTCCCTTGGAGCACGTGGGAGGAAGCCTGTGCTAACACACAGCAGGCAGCTCTGCTGGGAGCACTGGCCACTGCTCAGCCTTGACACGGGCTGATGCACCCTCTCACGGCACCCTGCCAACTCCCCTGCACAAGGATCCTCATCCCCCTCCATGAACACTGAGTGTGCACAGCTCCAGCTCCCCCAGACAGAACAGTTTGTGCTTCCCAGCTTCCCAGCAGAGCAGAGAGCTGCTGCTGTCCCCGGGACACTCACAGTTTGAGCACAGCAGAGCGTTTCCCAAGCATCACGTTGACAAAATCCTGGTAGGAGATGGTGTCGCTGACACCTCCAGTCACCTCGGAGATCATCTTCTTCAGTTCTAGGTGGGTCTTCGGAGCCCCCAGCTTCTCCATCATCCTTTTGACAGACATCAAATCTACAAGAGCAAGGCAATTGCTGCTGTCAAGGGGTGACCCTACTGAGCACAGGCCAACCCTACAGACAGAGCCATGAGTTCCCACCTGAGACCACCTCACCTGTGGACTCCGTGGCTGACAGCATTAAGCTGTTGCCAAAAGCTACAAGAAGCCTTCCAGTACAGCTCACTGCCACTCTGCCCAGTACAGAGCATCACTTCCCAGTTGTGCAGCTCAAGATAAAAGTACCACACACTCAGAGAAGGGGGACAACTCTCCAAGTGCTCCAGAGACACGTGGGGAAAGTGCTCTCTAGGTCAGATTGTGGTGCCAAGAGTCACAAGGATGGGGAGGAGGGAAGCAAAACCGGGATTAAAGCTGGAGACAAACAAGCTGTGGGGAGCAGACGCCCCTGCCCATCGCCACAGGCCATTTCCTCCCATTGCACTGCTGCCTGCTGAGACCTGCGGGCCCCTTCCCTCCCGGAAGCCCTGAGTCAGGCCTCTTCCAGCTCCCCACAGGCTTCACTTCAGCTGGAAGACTTGTGGAGGAGGGGAACAGGGCAGGCACCTCCTGGAAGGGCACAGTGCACAAGTGATTACACTTCAGTGTCAGCTCCAGGCCTGCAGGAGGCTGGAACTTTACGTAACTGGTGCTTTCTGGACCCAAAGCAGGGCTGCTCAGCTGAGCCAGACTCACACCCAAGTCCTTTGTTTCCCTTTGCTCCCCTCCTTGCAAAGCAAAGAGCTTCTCTGCACCAGAAGTGCTCATGGATTTATACAGCTCCTGCCTCAAGCCAAGCAAGCCCTAGGATTGTCCAAGTCATTCAGCTTTCCAGCTCTGAATTCCCAGATTTGCAGCAGAGGATTGAGAGGAAGGCCTCAGTGGAGAAAAAAGGAGAAGAAAAAGAAGCATTTAGAGCAGAAAGAATTGGAGGAGATATACAGAACTTCAGGAGAACAGCACTGAGAAGAGCTTACATCTTGAAATAGGCAAGGAGAGACTGAAGAAACTGAGAGGCAGGGGCTGGAGAGCCAAGGAAGCCCCTGGCTGGCAATCAGTATCCAAGCAAGGCTGGACATAGGAAAAACCCCCAAGTTTTCCTCCTCAACACCATGAATGCAGAGGGAAGCAGCAGATTCAGCAGCAGACAGGCTGTGGCTCTTCCAGCCCAGCATCCCTCAGAATCACTCACCAATCTCGCCTTGGTTGTTCAGGTCAAACTCCATGTATTTCTCTGGAAGAGACAGAATAAAGTTAGCAGGACTCTAGAGCAGGGGGGTGTGCAGGGCTTTGGAGCACTGGCTGCTTACAGCAGAGAAATAAAGCATTTGGGGATGAGATTGATATACTGCTGAATGCAAAGTTCAGAGGGGGAGACCATCTCGAGGCCTGGTTTTAGCACCCTTATCTCAGCTCTAGGGCTCTAGAGTTAAGTGCTCTGTAATTGTGGCTGCTTTTCATTTAAGCTGAAGGAAAACACTGGCATGAGAACAAGGTATCAGCTGGCTATGAACAGCGTTAAAAGGTTTGCAGCCAGAAAAACAAAGCTCTGGAACAGCCTCCCAGAAGGAGTAGCAAGGAAAACAAACCCCTGAGCACTCCCGAGATGAAGCCTGATCGGATTAGGAGGGGGATTAAATGACGCAGTTGCCTGCAATAACGAGGGACAGACTCCACAGTGCTCCTGTGGCTGTGCTCACTCCCAGAGCAGCACCTGCCAGGAGAGATGCTCAAGGACCACATCAAGAGGGCGAAGCCAAGAACATGCCTGGGCACAGTGATGCTGGAGCAGGTTGTTTGTATTTCCAGCCTGCTGTCAAACACTGCTGACTTGAGCAACTCCAGCATTGTCAGAGAGAGGCAGAGCCTGCTCCAAAAGGTCAGGTTAGCTTTGCAGGACAAAAACTCGCGTGCTGTAACAGGCAGAGCACTGATTTGAGTTAGAAAATTCAAGAATTCAGTCCTGTGCAGTTTCTGCCCTTTGAAGTGGCACACCTGAAGCCTCCTACACAGCCCCCACCCCTTGCTAGCTGTTCCCCATTTAGACTTTAAGCTCTTCAGGCAAGGATTTGTCTGTCTTATAGACCATACAGCTCCCAGCACTGCAGGGGCCCCCCATCACCTCAGCTCTAGTAAATGGAAAGAGCAAGATGCCTGCTGGCACCATCCATCCATGCTGAGCTGGAGAAATCACCCTGCAGTGAGCACTCACTCCCCACAACATCCTTGGAGGACTCAAATTAACCAAGCTCTTCCAGGCTGCTCCTTTGCCCCAGGAAGGAAAATGGAAAAGACCTTTTGCCTCTGCTCCAGGGACACCAGCAAGCATATGAGCACAAACAGAGAAGTGGCAGGCTAATTCTAGGAGCCAAAGGGAAGAGTGGTTATTTCACACATCAGAGTCTTCCCAGCACCTGTGCTTCCAAAGGAAATTTTTGAGTTAACTGGAGTGATGGGCAGGAGGCAAAGGAATGGCTTGGCATGTCTTCACCTGGGTCTCAGCCCATGGATTACTGCTGCCATGAGCTGACCTGGACAGACCTACAGAAATACCATGTACAGACGTACAGAAATACCATGTACAGACCAAAGCTGTTCAGGCTCCAGGCAGGAGTAAATGTCTCCCTTCAAGCATCAAGCAACCAATCCTAAAAGAAATCAGGGCTGTAACACACATGTTTAGGGGCTAGAGTGATGCTTGATGTGGGACTGCCTCTCCCCACACTCTGCCTCACCAGAATGACCTTGGCATTTTAACAACCACCTTCCTTACCAAGGTCAGGCACCCCTCCATATGCCTGGGGCACAAACCCCGCTCTGCCATGTCCATGCCCAGCACATGTTTTCTTTTCTTGTGAGCTGTCACTTAGCAAACAGGGCAGAGAACAGAGGCAGCTTTACATCAGCCTCAGCTCACACATTCATGTTTCCCTCCCACTGCAGCAGAGGGGATATAGTGGGGCAAAAACCATGCATGGTTCCTCCCTCACAAATACATTTGCACAAACACATTTGCACAAACACTGCATGGGGGCTCCATCTTTGCCTCCTCCAGGCTGGGAAGGGGGTGGGGAAGTGGGAAGGACAGCAGAAAAGAAATATTCCCCCCATCATCACACAATGAGCCAATTGTTGGGGGAGCTGGAGGAGGCCTTGGAGAGAGGGACAGGCCACGGAGACAAACTCACGAGGCAGCAGGAAGAGATGCCAAAGGCTCTCATTACAGGGAATTCTGTGCCTGTGACCTACAGTTGCAATGTTTGAAGAGCCCCAATTGTGATGGGAAAAAATAATGCGGGGCTGCAGCCAAAAGCCAAAGCTACACAAAAGGCAACACAAAGAGATTGGGGAGCACAGGAGGCTCCTCTGTGCCCAGCAGTGTAAGGAATCACAAAATGCCAGCCAGCTTCTTCCTTGCTGGATTGCAAAGCCAAAATTCAAAGGGAAATAGCAGACAATGTCTGAAATGGAAGCAAGGTCAGGTTTTATTTGGTTAGAGCCAGGCTGAGCACAAGCCTCGAGGCAGCATGACGCAGGCACGGTTTCTCAACTGCCTTCAGCCACTGCTTGGAAAGAAAGTGAGGACACCAGAATAACCCTGGCAGATCTTGTCCTGTGACTAGTCTGGGGACAAGCTCCAGAGGACTCCAGGCTTCTGAGCTGTCTCTGTATCACCTGTCCCAGCAAAAGGCCCAAACCTAAGCCCTAGATCTGCTGACCCACTGGAGTCAGGCCAGAACTAAACATATCAGAGCTGTTTGCTCTCATGTCAAGGGGCTGGGAAAGGACTAAAACTTTTGGAGAGAGGAAGTCCCCAACTCCTCCACAAAGCAGCTGACACTTCTTCTGCTTTGTGGAATGAGGCCCTCCTACTTACTGGAAAAATAAAAGTCCAGCTATTGCATGGTCCATTATGCCAGTTAGCTGGCTGGGTAACTAGACAGAAACCATCCTCCTTTGCTGCTCCCCAGGGTTTTGCCCACACAGCAGGTTTTGCAGTAACAGCAGCTGCCAGGCAGGATGTCTGTAGGGTGACATGTCCCTACCCTGCAAGTGGGAGAAGCACAAAGGCTTGTGTGGAAAACACCTCTCCAGAGAGTTTCACCAAGTCCCACAAGCAAGGGGGAAGGCATCCATCCCAGCTCAGTCACTTGTATTTGGCAGAGAATCTCAGGCTGGTGAGATACAAGTGCTGAGGAAAATAATCTGGTTCAGAGCAGTTAGGTTCAAAGGACAGGGAAATCCTCCCGTTCTCACCTTTGAACACTGCCAACTTCTCCTCCAGGTCTTTTTCATTACTGAACTTTGGGTCACAGAGAAACTCCTAAAACAGAAAAAAAAAAAAAAAACAACTTCAAGGTTAAAGATGGAAAGGAGGAAACACCCTAGAGGGCACCTCCAGAGGCAGCATTAGCCAGAAGACTCACACAATTCCCAGAGTTACAGCTGAGGAGACTTGAAAATGGGCTGAAAACAGCACCACTTGAAAATGGGCTGAATCCCTCCACACCTTGTCATTAACATTCCAGTGCAAGGGGAATCCCTCTGATGTCTCAGATTTCCCACTGGCAGCTTGAGGGAGGACTGGACTCACCTGCCTTTGGAATAACTGCATGAAACCTCTTGTTCTTGCTCACCCAAGGTTTCAGCTCCCCACATCTCTGCTTGAGCACACTTAGCATGTGGATTGGGCACTTATTTCCAGCAAGGGCTCCTGGTCCTTGCAAAAAGCACTCTTATCTCAGATTTCAAACTCTTAGATAAACTCAGAGGGCTTGCAAATAGAGCAGGCAAAGTTTGCAGAATGTCATATGCCCAAGAGAATGGGTATTTTGGGCTTTGGAACTCTCTCGTACCAAATATCTATTTTTCTCCCTCTACCCTGCTCAGGCTGCAGAGGAAACCCTGGATCACTTCTGGTCATTTGTCCCTAGCCCCACCTCAAAAACCTTCAGATACCCAAGAGAACAGACCACAAGTTGCACAGCCAGCTCTTCTGCTGTGCCCTGCCAGCAACACTCCCCACAGCTGTGAGCAGCAGGGTCTTGCTCCTGTCCCTGCCCTCCCACACCGTCCAGCTCCAGCCCAGCACAGCTTAATGACTCGATCTGTGTTCAGCAACAACACCACATTCTTCAGTGTAGAAATCATTAACATCTGCACAGCTTATGCATGGCCTGTCCAGGACAAAGCCCTCGAGGGGTTAGTGGATGGAGGGCTGAGGTTGTTCCCTACTCTGGGAATGTGTTCCTCACCACTGCTCCCCATGCTCTTAGGGGAGGCAGGAGTGGGTCACCAAGAGCCTTGTGTGCTGATCACTGCTGGCCATCCTAATCCTGCTCCTGTGCTCTGGGTCACACACACCTGGAGCTGCTCCCTCCTTCCTCACTGGGACAGGGGAGCTTGGACTGCTCAGGGAGTCCTCAAACCTTCACTTCCAATTAACCACTGCTATGGCAAGTCTTTTACCCGCAGCTGAACTAGGGTTTTGTAGGACGCCCACTAGGACAGAAGTGACTGCCACCCCCTCCTCCCACCCCAGAAACTCCAGATGAGACACCAGAGACCATGGCCACAAACCAGTGTGACACTGGCTTCCCTCATCACCATGGTCACCGACTCAAACTGAGAGCTGTGGTGAAAAGCAACATTCCCAGTTCCTTCTTTTGCTCTCTTCTGCCAATTCAGTTTCATTTAGCTCAGTTATTTCTACCCAGGGGTATCATTTAGCAGCCCAAAACAAAGGGCCCAATTCAGCTTCGAGACCTGGGCTCAGGCAGCAGCAGGAGTCACCAGGGACCAGAGTAGTGTTACCCGCTGCCATCACCACTGAATAGCCTCTGGAGAAGGCAAACATAACCAAAAACCAAAACAAGATCAAAACACCTCCTGGCCACCAGGTCACAGCTTCATTCCTGCCCTGCAGGAGCAGCAAGCAGCTTCCACCTCCCAGCACGACAAGGGATGTGAGGGCAGAGCACAGCATCTCTGGGAGCAAGAAGCAGCACAGAAATGGTGAAGACTGAAGGGAATACATCAATTCATGATGGCTGAGGGACACATGCCCAGGAGCCCACCAGCCCCTGGCACTGTGATACAGGAGCAGCACGGGTGACACTGCACACAGGATTGGGACTCAGTTCCCTTGTGTTTCAACTGGAAAGGGGGCTGGAGAGCCCACCAGCACCACAGCTCCGCTGCAGGTGCAAGGAAGCAACAAGGGGCTGTATTTGAAAGGCATTCCACTCTCCACATTGTGTGTGAGCTGGGCTGTGACTGCGATAAGGAAAACACTCACAATGGCACACAGGAATTCAGTCCCCAGGGCCTGTGACTCAAACTCAGAGTGGCTGAAGTTCCTCCTAGAGCCCTTTGCTAAAGTTCCCATTTTAAGGAGCATGTTCTATTAATAAGAACTGCTTTAAAAGCCTCTCCCCCACTCTTGCCCTGAACAGCCTTTCTTGAGCTGTTGAGAGACTTTTCTAAGCCAATAAACTCAGCCAGACAAGTCCCAGCTACCTGCAAGACAACGTGAACAAAGCCAGATCCATCCCTGCTCCCCAAAAAGGTGACTCCAACTGGGAAGCCAAGCTCTCACTGGGATGTTTAAGTGCTGAATGCCAGCCATCCTGCCTGCAGGGGCTGGGAAGGGCTGAGGGATGCTCGTGCCTGCCCTGGATGGGAGAAGCAGGCACCTGCTCTCTAACAGGCTGAATTCCTTCCCTACAGCCCAGCGTATTAGAGGGTAAAACAAGGTTGAAACTAATCTGTGCTGGATTAGACCTGCCACCTTGATGCACGAGGCTGGACAATGTGATTGCATTGCCCGAAAAGAGGGGAGCAACCAAGAGGGGAGCCCAGAAGAGCCTTTCAGGCTGGAAGAGAGAAGTTAGCACTAGGACTCAGCTATCCTTCAGGAGCACATGTGCTCAGTGTACTGCCTGCCAGACTCCTATCCCATCCAGAGCTCTGGGGTAGAAACCAGCCAGGAAAACAGGGCTGGAGGGAGCTAAGTGTTAGGATGAGACAATGAGATTAAGCCTGATAGGAATTTGGCCTGATGGGTTTTATTAGGAGCACTTGACTGTTTTACAGCCTTAGGGCTCTTCAGTGCTGGGGAAACCCCCTCCCTGGCTCCAGCCACAGTATCAGCCCAAGTTTCTGTATCAGCTCTTTGTCAGGGAGGTGTGAGGCTGTTTGCTGCACTCCCCCATTGCCACATAGAGCTGGCAAAGCACAGCAGCGTGGGGGTTGCTGCCCAGAGCACGATGGCTTCTGAGAATCCATGGGCATCTGCCACCCGTGCTATCTGCAGCTTGGTTTTGAGCTGCTCAAACTCCACCTCGTAGTGCTGTGCCAGCACACAGGGCAGCAAGGATGCAAACAAGCAGCTGTGTTAGTGGGAAGTTATGTAGCTTGTTTCATTTTTGTCCTCCAAACCACAGCCAAAGAAAAGGCCAGAAGTGATGTCAGCTTGGGGGAGAGATAGGAACCTGTCCCCTGTGTGGGAACAGCCCCGAGCCCTGGGACACAGCAGTGGCACACCAGCAGCATCCCAGGAAGCACAGCTTCCCAGACTCAGTCCTACAGCTCCAACCAGCTTAAAGGATCATGTATCCACCTGTGTGATGCTAAAGGCTCTGGAGAAGCAGAAACTGCAGCAGTAGATACAACACAGTCCCTTCATCGTCAGCCTAAGGGCCAACACCACCGTGGCTAGGGGAGATATGTTAGAGCCAGCTACACATCTTTGTGCAGGGTGTGCTGTGTCTGCCTTCCAGCAGCAGGTTATAAAGGCTCCTTTTTAATGAAGTGGTCTTATTCTACACCTTATGCCGTGACACCTCTTTTTCCACTCTTATTCTGCAGCACATCCTAATTTCTAGTTAATTGAGTAATTTCTAATGACTTAATTCCCTCTCCAGTGACCTAAACTTCACCTCTCGTGTCTCACTGCTGGAGCATGCTGTCTGGTGGAGCATATTGCCACTTTTCATAGCTTAGCCAGTGTGAGGGCAAGGTGAGCCCATCTCCTCCAGGCTCTCATCTTGTACAGTGATTTGATTTCTGCACTTGTAACGCCAAGGTGCCACTGACTAAAGGAGCACCTAGAAGTGCTAGAAATCCCAGCACTGTTTGCTTCAAGGTTAAAACCTTCTTTTCACCCTCAGAACTGCTCTTAGCTGGGAGAGATGCCAACAGAACTGCCCCCACAACCATGCCAAGCAAGGGACAGGGTAAGCCTGAAGCTCAGGAGAGAAGACCTTGCCTGACCCTGGCATGAAGGGCACGAAGCCCAGTGCACTTTGCACTAATCCAGGAGGTGCTATTCCCCCTGCCCAAGGCCTGTGGGACGTCCAACCATCCTGGGCAACCCATTCACCCGCTGTAATGAAAAACTAGGAAGGCTGGAGTCAGCTCTGAGCAGCAGAAACTTCAATTCCGGGAAGAAAAAGTTGAAGCACTCGATACAGCACAGGGGAGATTGAAGTCCTCCAGGAGAACAATAGCCCCCATTCCTGCTGGAGCACGTTCCCAAAGGAATTTCGTAGCAGCCAGTCCCCGGGCGCCCACCAGCCCGCTCAGACCCACCGATGCACGGGAAGGAAAGAACCGCCCCAGAGGGCAACACCAGGAGCGGACGGGATGGAGAGCGATCCCCATAAAAACCCCGCTCCCTCCTCCGGCCGGATCCCCTCTCCAAAGGAGTTTGGGCAGAGGGGTGGGCAGCTCCTCCTGCACCCACCTCCCCCCTCCTCCTCCTCCTCCNGGCCGGCGCGGAGCCGCCATCGCACCGAGCCTCGCCGAGCCCGCCACCGCCTTAAATAGGGGCGGGAAGGGCCGGGCCGGGCCCTCCGCCCCCCGCCCTTAACCCATTCCCCGCCCGGCGCCGGCAGCGGGCGGGTGGCGGAGCTCGCATCGCCCCGCATCGGGAGGGCAGCGTGGAACCCGCTTGAGGTGCCCGAGCACGGGGGGAGGCACGGCCGCCTCTGGGCTTCCTGCAGGAGGGAAGGGATCGGCTCCCTCTGCCCGCCCCGGGACACCGGGGATCGCTGCGGAGCCGCCCCGGGAGCGGCATCGCCCCGCCGGTCCCGGCGGCAGAGGGGCAGGGCCGGGATGGTGCAGCCGCTTCCAGGCTCTGGATAAACCCTGGAGCTCGAGCAGCGCGAAAAGGGATGGCCCGAGGGACAATCACGGCCGAGGGGATGCGTGTCCGGCCATCCGTGTCCCGGCCAGTGTCGCACGCCCCCGCGGTGACAGCCTGACACCTTATGTTAGAATCATGTACTAACGTGGAGTTAGTGGGAATTTTTAGACATTTTCCCCCTCATCGCCCCAAATGCAGCCCGCATTTCAACCCCTGCTCTTTAAAAGTAGCAAACTCGGGCACAGTGTGCTCTGTTGCTGCCACACACCCTGAATGGACAGCTGTGTGTTATATTAAGATTTTTTTTTAATGGATACAGCTCTAGGCAGGTGGCACCAGCTGAAAACACAGAGTTCCAGGGAAGGCAGGAGGCAGCGTGAACCACATCTTCAGCAGCAGGCACACAGCAGAGGCTTGACATTTCTGTAAGAGCAGCAAATTTGTGTGTTTGCTGGAGATGCATAATTGTCCTCCCAGAGAGACAGTAAGTGGCCATGGCTCCCTGCCTCTGGCCAAGCCGGATCACGCTGTGCTCTCACTGTTTTGTGGTTTTGCTTTCCCAGAGCTGTCCTTGGGCAGCAGCAGGGGAGCCCCTGCCATCACACCCCCACAGAACTGCAGCTCTGGCACCCCACTCCTCAGGCAGCTTTTGTGCAGAATTAGAAGGACAATGGCTTTGTTCTCAGTAGGAAAATCCTGTGTTCCTTCCAGACCACTGGACTCACCAGAGATCTTGCTGGGGGAGTTCAACATCGATGGCAGCAATTTTACATAAATTACACAAGACTTCAGCAAACTTGATTTGCAGCACCATGAGCAGAGAAACATAGGTAAAACCGGTTAAAAAATGAAGCAAGCTCCAGCCTGGGGACTCGTTTCTGTGCTTATGGGAATGACTTCAGCTACCTGGAGTCACGGCACAGCCAGCACAAGGTGGGCTGAGCCAGGACCTGGCTTGTCCTGGAGCCCAGCCCACACGGGAACACAGGGGAACAGAAATGCCTTTCCTTTAAAGGCAATACAGCCACTGACCTCTGCCACCCTGTGGGAGGGACACAGGAAGGAGCGGGTGTCCAGCTCTTCCCCATCCAGCCGGCACGGGCTGCACAGCCTGCTGCCACCAGGCAGCTCCTCTCCATTGGGGCACAGGTGCTAATGTGGGGCTGTGGGTGCTGCTGCTCTGACACCTCCTTTGCCTGCATCTCTGCCACCCAGCCCCTGGGACTGGTGACATATGACCATGCCTGGTGACATTCAGTGAGCCAAGCAGAGCTGGCTGTAGCCTCGTGTTACCCTGGAGTGAGGGAACAGCGAGACCTGAGCTCCTCTCATACTGAAGCAGGCTGAAGATATCTCACCTGCCTTCCAGGAGCTGGGTGAGGATCCATCTTTGCCTCTGCTTTGTTTGTGCTCAGTAATTTAGCCCTCCCTGCTGTGAACTCCCTTCCCTTGGGAAGCAGGCAAGCTGTGTGCCCTCTGGTGAGCAGCTCTCTGCCTGGCTTCACCAGGATTTCGTTCTGCACCTCTGTGACCACAGTCCGTGAGCATGACACTGCAGGGTGCTGTGCAGCAGGACCAGCTGCCAGCACGTGTGTGAGAGCCTCTGTCATCTCCTGGGGCAGGAGGGAGTGCTGGGCTGTACAGCTTGGGTACATCACATACTTGGGAAGCTGTCCCTGCCCAGAGTGCCGTGCTGCGATGGGAAAGGAGGGGTGGAGGAGATCTGAGAGGATTCTTTGTTCACTCTGCAGTGGGAGATCAATCCTGGAATGGCTCCATATCCTGCACAGAAACATCAGTGGTCCCTGGTAGGTGGGTGTTCCCCCATCCCAAGGACAGAGTTGGTGGCTGGAATCATGCTGCAGAGTGCTTGGGATGCAGAGCCTGAACGGGTGTGGAAAAGGGCCTGGGGTGTGATACTGTAGGGAGGGCAGTGTGAGGAGCAGTGAGAGGGATTGATGCTGGTGAGCTCAGAGTGTCCTTCCCTCTGCCATTCCCCGTGCAGGGTGGGCACAGAGGGCATATGGCAGCAGCCAGCGACCTGTCACTGTGAGCAGCTCTCAGGGAGACTCCGCAAAATGTCCTCCAAGTTCTGCTTGTCAGCCCGGATCTCAGCCAAGTCGCTCTCAAATGCTTGGATCTTCTCCTGCTGCCGTGCTGCCTCCTGCTGCAGCCGCCTGAGCTGGCCAGCCAGGGGTCCTGGCGTGGCCAGGCGCAGCCACAGCTGCTCCAGCTGCCGCCTCCCAGCGCTCAGCACTGCATCCACATCCATCTCCTGCTCCAGGTTACCTAGGCAAGAGGGGAGAGGGCATGGATGAGAGCAGACAGCTGGACAGAAGATGTTCTAGATGTACTCCATGGCACCAGGCAAATTATAGGGAGTGGGTGCAGCAGGGCATGGAGGCTTTGCAGCTTCTCACTGATCACAGATAAGCAAAGAGAACAGTGGCTCCAGGCAGGGCCTGGGCACTTCTCTCTCTCTTACAAATGGGTCATGGTTTCCACCCTTTTGCAAAATTTCTTGGATGCAAGAGTCCCAGAATGCTCAGAAATATACCCAGGTGATAAAAACAGGCAGAGCTGGAGCAAGACCAACCAGCAACAAGGAGCAAACCCAGTCTAGCACAGCCCTCAGTTCCAAAGGGACCTTGCTCACCCTGAGGATCCCAAGGGAGATCAGTGTACCCAGAGCAGACATGAGCACACACATTCAGCAAGACCCAATTCATTCTTCATGAGGGTTTTCCTCAAGACACAAGCCTTAGAGAAGCTTTCCTGGAACCATGGATGATCTCAGCTAAAGAGCACCCAGCTCAGCCTGGATGGCCATCAAATGGGAGAACCAGTGAGCAGGAGAGCCCTGCCCTTTCCCTGGAACCTGCCCCCCATTTCCCCCCAGGTCTCACCTAGGCTGTTCAGCAGGTTGTTCAGGGTCTTGATGTCTGACATCAGTGAGCCCCGGGCTTCCTGGAGACTTTTTGCCATCTCACTCACCTCTGACTCCACCTTTCAACAGAGACAGACACCCAGATCAGGGACACCGTTGACCCTTGGCTGGATGGCAGAGGAGATCCCAGGAACAACCTCAAGGCATTGTCCTTACAGTGGAACTGCCAAGCCGGATTGTTCCCTATGCTTTGGGCTGTGGGCAAAGCTGCTTCCATGCTCTGGAGGACACAGCCTGCCCAAGGGGACCCAACTGACCTGCTGTGCTTCCTCCAGGTCTCCCCTGAGCTTCTCAGCCATATGCTCCTGCCGGGAGAGCTCCCACTGGGTCTCATTGGCACGCATGGCGAGCTGGCTGGCATGTTTGAGGGCCTGTTTGCTCTCCTGCAGTACAGCCCGTGCCCTCTGCAAAGGGACAGAGATGGGAACAGTCACCTGGGGACACGCAGCCCTGCCTGCAGCAGCCTGGGTTCTGTAGGTGATGGCTGCTAGCCTGGCCAGCCCCAGCAGCTCCACCCCACATCCCTCAGCTCAGACCTTGGCACTCTCCTCAGAGACTTGCTCAGCCTCCCTAGCTGTCCTCTGGGCTGTGGTGGAGATGGACAGGGAGTTTCCCACTGTCTTCTCCGCCTGTTTGATCTTCCTCTGAGCATCCACCATCACTCTGTCCCGCACAGTGGCCATCCTCCTCCTCAGGGCAGCCTGACCCTTCCGATGCCCCAGCACCTTCTTCATGCCTATGGGAGCAACCTGGCCATCACCAAACTGTCCACTTCCCTCCTTGTCACCTGGTGAGAGCCAAATTGTGGCTGGAGATGCTCTGACTGGTGCCTTTTACCTTCCAAGCTGGCCAGGAGGGACTCAGCATCGGAGAGCACAGCTTTTCCTCTGGAGACAGCCGTGGTGGCCATGGCATGGGCAGAACCAGCCTGGTCCTGCAGCTGGGAGAGGAGAGGAGGAATGAGGCTGGGGAGTGGGTGAAGAGCTGCACCCAGCTGGGGAATGTGGTATTCAGCCTGCTGCCATTTGGCAGGTGAACTCCTAGGGACATCTGGGAGCCCAAGGGAAGATGTCTCCCAAAACATTCTCTCCCAGCTCCCTGGCTGCAGGCATGGTCCCTCTGGTTGCTGGAGCAGCAGGGATGGGGGTCCCCATTCACATGAGCAGCAATTACCTGCTGGAAGCCACGAGTCCTTTGCAGCTCCAGGTGCAATCCAGCTGCCAGTGTGTGGGATGCCTCCACAGCCTGCTGAGCCAATGGCTCCTGGGCTGCTGCTGCCTGCTCCAGCACTGCCAGCTCCTGTTCCAGGTCTTCAGCCTGTACTGTCAGCACCTTCTGGAGGATCAAGAGTGCCAAAAGCTCCATGAGATCATCTCCCAGCTCAGGAGCAGCACTGGTAAAGCAGGAGGTAGGGATGCTAGCAGGAGCTTTAGCTTGAGTGCTGCTCACCTTCCCCAGAGTAGCCACCTGCAAAAGTCTCTCAGCCAGGTCAGCATGTGCCTGTTCCACAGCTGTCAAAGCTCTCCTGGCCTCCACTGCCACCTCTGCCATGCCAGCACTCAGCTCCTCCCGCGCCCGCTGGATTCCCTCATACCTACATGGACGGGACCCTGCTGTCAGCCAGGGCCCTCTGGTCCCTTGAAAGGATAAAAGGACAACTGACCCTGGACATGGATATATGCAGAAAATTCTGCGGGCTTTTCCTGAAAGTCCCCAGCACGCAGCACCCTGTCCCTCTGCTGTACAGCACCGCAGTGCAATGAGTTTGAAGTGCTCAGCATGTGCCTGTTGGGCAGGTGCCAAATCACCCTGACTGAGTCCTGTAAAGGGGACCTGGCCAGAGGAAAGAGGCCACGGTGCCCTGCCAGCCCTCCTTGCTGCCAGCCCTCCTTGCTGCCAGCCCCTCACCCAGCCTCCAGCTCCCCCTGAGTGTCCTGTGTCGTGTTCCCCTCCAGCAGGTTCCGCAGGAGCTCGGCGCTGGCGTTGGAAGCATGCACTACTCTCCTGACCACTGCCTCCACCTGAGCCATGGAGTCCTTGTGGCTGCAGGGACAAGGACATCCAGAGAGAGATATCAGCATTGGCCTCCTGGCAAAGGAGTGGGCCCCCTGCACTCCCAGCTGGGCTGATAACTTCCTCTGTCTCTTCAAATCTTACCTCTTGGACAGAGCCTGAGCCTCCAGCGCCAGGTGGCTCCAGTTTGTGAGCTGCTGCGGGATTTCCTGGGGAATCTCCTTGGAATTCAAATAGCAGCACTGAGACCCTGGCAGGGATCAGACACCCCTGGACCCTGCCAGCCCAGCACCACCAAGAACCTCCCAAAGGGCTAGAATGAGGAAAATATCTCCTGACTCAGCTGCAAGGAGGGCTGTACCCACATGCACCCCAGGCTTTCCCACTCACCCACTCTGCTGGTCACATCCCACCCCAACAGTCCTGTGAGGCACATCCCAGTGCCCCCAGCATTGCCACCAGCCCCCTCAGGAGGCCAGGGCCCCTGAGAGTCCCCACCATGGTGGCCAGGGTGTCAGCAGCATGCAGGATCTGCTGCTGTGCCGACTGCAGCACGGCCCCGATCTCCGAGAGCAGGGTGCAGGTCTTGGGGGGTCCATGATCAGAGCAGCTGGTGGCCTGGCTGGCATTGCTGATACGGCCTCGTGCAGTGTTCAGTGCCCCTGCCAGCTGCCCCACCTGTACCAAGAGGGTGGCCCAGGCACCTGTGGGCAGCACAAGCATCTTGTTGCCTTTTGGGGTTGCTCGGGGCTCCCTGCTTCCCTATGGGGCTGCCCCATGCCCCAGCCCCTGCCTCACACCTATTAATCAAAGTGGAATACCGTCCCTCTGGGTGCTCAGGAGGGACCCAAGAATTCAGCACCCAAAAGGCACCCATGTGTTGGTGCTCAGCCCCCAATAATACCCACCACTGCCTGCTCCAAGACCTCAGTGGTGTGAGCATCCCTGCAGTGCTCTGTCCTCCCAAAAATGCATGTCCCCTCCCCTGCCCTCCCCCCAGATCACACCACACTGAGCCCAGCGCTCACCTGGGACCTCCTTGCACTCACCCAGCACGTCACAGCACCCTGAGGGAGCAGAGGGTGAAATGGAAGGAAGGAGAGTCCCCCCTACCTCTCAGGAGGTGTGGGTTGGGCAGCCCATCTCCACGGGGTGCATCTCCCAGCATGGCAGACTGGCCTGGATGGGCATCACAGCCTGGTTTGTGCAGCCACTCCTCCATCTCCTGCAGCCTGGCCCTGAGCCTGTCAGCCTGCAGGTGAGACAGGGGGGACATGGAGGGACAGTGAGGCAGTGCCAGGGTGGGGTGCTGTGGCTGCCTCAGCAGTGCACAGGCTGTACCTCATCCTTCACCAGCCCATAGCAGGCAGGACACTGCTGGCAGCGGGAGCTCAGAGGGTCAAGGAAGAAGTTGGCCTGGCACCGGTCACACTTGTAGCCCACGAAGCCAGGGTGGCAGAGGCAGGTGCTGTTCTCGTGGCACTGCAGGGTGATGGAGCCCAGTGGGGAGCAGTTGCAGGCTGCAGTGGTGGCAGAAAGGCATCACACTGTGGCTGCTAGCCCAGCTTTAGGGACAAAGAGGCAGTCCCCATTCCTGTTACCTCGGCAGCCCCTGGCAGAGAAGCCAAAGAAGCCGTGCTGGCATCGATCACATTTCCTCCCTGTGACACCTGGCTGGCAGGAGCACTGCCCTGTCAGCACGTGGCACCCACTCTCCCGTGACCCTGTTGGGTGGCACTCACAGCTGGCACGAGAAGTGGAGGGTCATGAGCAGGCAATCAGTGCAGAGAACAGAGCTGGGAACATGGAGCCACAGCTGTCCCCTGGCAGCCCCATGCCATGCCCCACATACCTCTTGCACCCCATGGTGGGCTCCAGGCCGTAGTAGCCAGGCTGGCACTGCCCACAGGCTCTGCCTGTCACGTGTGGGAGGCAGTGGCACTGGCCTGTGCCAGGATCACAGCCCTCCAGCCTCGGGTCTGAGCCGCTGGGGTTGCAATCACAAGCTGTGGGAGACAAAATAACTCTTAAATCCCAGCATGGGGCTGGTGGATAGGACTGCAGGACCGGGGCACTGGGGCTGAGCTCCAGACAACGTGGAGAGCCTCATTCCCCCATCAACCAGGGCTCCAAGAGAGAGAGCCCCTGCAGGCCGGAGTATCTCTGGGGAAGGGTGGCACTGGAGCAAGAGGGCAAAGGACATTCTGGAACAGGTGAGGGTAACCTGAACCATCCATCAGCACCTAAACCTGCTGGGAATCCCCTTCCACCCTCTACTGGGAGGATTTTGGGCTGCAAATGAGCTGTGCCCGGGGGCTGTACGTACGTGCACACTTCCCAGCAGGGCTGGCAGCCAGCGCATCCCCGTAGAAGCCCGGCCGACACCTCTGGCAGTGATCACCCATTGTGTTGTAGAGGCAGCGCAGGCATCGGCCAGACACGGGGTCACAGTTCCCCACAGCGTTGAGATCCACGTTCCCGTGACACTGGCAGGGCTCACAGGGACGCACGGGACCTCTTTGCCCCAGAGGATCCCCGAAAAATCCGTCATCACAGAGCTCACAGCGTTTTCCTGCGGAAGGTGGGAAGGTGGGGAGGATCCAGCCGTGCTGACGATGCCCACAGCCCCTGTGCCCACCCAGCCCCAGCCTCACCTCTCTGCCCCGGGGGGCAGTGGGTGCAGACCACCTCCCCACTGCTGGGCACCTCGGTGCAGGGTGAGCGGCTGGGGCAGGGGCAGGGCTTGCAATCATCAGAGCGCCCTACGAAGGGGTTGCCATAAAAGCCGGGGCTGCAGCGCTCGCAGGAGGGACCCTCTGTGTTGTGCAAGCACTGGCAGTGCCCTGCGGGGAGGAAAATGGAGCTGAGGGTCTGCGAAAACCCAGTCCTGAATAACAGCAGGGACTGCGGGAGGGATAGAGAGCCCAGTGCTGGGCACGGCAAGAGGGATGTGCAGCACCGAGGGGGTGCACATCTCCAACCAGTCCTCGGGACGTTTTCCCTCCTTGCTTTGTCTTTGGTCAAGGGAGAAGGTTTTGGAGAGGACACGGAGGCCACAGCGGTGCAGGGACGAGGCAGCGCTGGCACAGACAGCACCATCGATGTGTGCGGAGGCTGCCGGCGCCTGCCGTAATCCACAACACATTTCTCAGCGTCGAGGCGCGTCCTTTCCAGCCTGCCTTGGAAAACACAAGCAGCCGGCCCGGCACCCACCGGGGAGCATCTCCAGAGCGAGCCGAGCCGGTGAGTCAGCCTTCCGAAATCGGCTGTGAGGAGGAGAGGGAGGAAGAGGAGGAAGAGTGCTCAAGGAACCCCCCACCTCCAGGCAGATGCTCTGCTTCACTGGGGGGAGGATTCTCCCCCGTGTTTTGTGGGGTCGGGTCATACCAGGAAGGCTGCGCAGGAGGGGGTGTTGTTCCATTTTCCCCACATCCAGGCAGAGTCAGACGATGGAAAAGAAAGAAAAAGCGGGTGGCAGGAAGAAGTGGAAAAATAAACGAAAGGAAGTGCGCGGGCTGGCAGCGCCCGGGCCGGAACATCAGAAGCCTGGCCCCATCCCTGGGGATTGTGCAGTCGGCGGCGCCAGCCCCGGCTCTGCGGGATGAGGGAGGGTTTGCAGAGCTGCCGCCGTGTTTTTGTGGGCAGGACAGGGGCATTCGCCGGGCACTCTGCCTCCTCCAGCCCTCTCCATCCCGGCCGTACATCATTGTTGCTCCCAGCTGAGGAGAGCGAGCCACCGAGGGGTTGGGCTGGCAGCACAAGAGCTGGCTCTTCTCGTGTCTTCCCTCAAGCCTGGCACCTCTGTGTTTCCCTGCTTTTTAACTTGTTTCTAAGCTCAGGTTAACCCTCAGTTTGCAGATTCCAGAGCTGTGCCCAGTCCTGCTCCTCTCATCGGGCAGTGATGCTGCCTGGGAGACCCAGCCCAGCAAAACCCTCTCTGCTGCCCTGACCCCTGCTCCCCCACTCCTCTGAGGACCAGCACCCTTCCCTTCTCCTTAAAGGTCATAAAGTAGCATGAAAAATGCTCCTCTAATAATAAAATACCACCATTATTGCACTTCAATAATTATCTCTAGCTTTGCAGTTATGAACCCTATCCCTAAAACCACCCAAGCGATTCAACTTGCAAATTTTGGGAACCACAACCTCACCAATGTTTTCCAGCTTTCCTCAGAACAAGCAAAGGCATGGATTTGTCACCCACACGTGGAGCAGCAGGTGAGTGGAGGGGTTGGGAGGTGCACACCTGTGAGGGGGTGGCAGTCCCCGTGCTGGTTGCAGGTGCAGGGCACGCAGCTGACAAAGGGGCCGCCAAATGGGATCTCCCTCTTGAATCCAGGTGCACAGGACTGGCAGAACTGCCCGGTGTATCCCGTGGGACACGTGCACTCCTCCACCCAGCCTGCCTGTGTGCCAGGTCCGGGGCGAGCAGATGTGAGCTGGACCTTGCTCAGGGACAACCTGCCTGTGAGAGGGAAAAGCAGTGTGGGGATAGGATGGTGCATCCCCTGCTCTGCTCTGAAATGCTCCAGACAAGCACAGGAGACCTCAAAATCCCTCCTTGAGAGCCTAGGGGTGTTCACAGCAAGGAGGCAGCCCCCCCTCCAAAACAACCCCTACAATCCCTCTCGTCCTTGAGAGCCTGATGCTGCTTCAATGTCTCCCGTCCCACCCCAGCTGGGTCCCCCCGGGGATGTTTTTGGAGCCACTCACCTCGCACGGGGCCGGGGCTCACGCGGAGGCGGAGGGCGGTCAGGTTGGAGAGCAGGCGCTGGAAGCTGAAGGCCGACAGCAAAGGCTCTGCACCCTCCTCTGCCTCGTGCAGCCTGTTGGAGAGGGAGTGTGGGAGGCAGGACAGGGCCAGCCCGAGCCAGGTCCTGCAGGACAGCTCAGCTCCTGTCTGGGACCCGGGCAGGGTGGGGAGAGAGTGAGGCTGAACCCCCAGGTATAGGGCAGCCCAGATAAGTCAGGCACTGAGCCCTAAACCCCACTGAAGCTCCCCAAGATGGGTACCTGAAGGTGACAGTCTGCTTTCCATGCTGGGGCTGGCTCTTGGTGCTGGATATGGTGATTTCCATCCCTTCACCCTCCAGCAGCAGCTGGACCTGGAGCAGGGGCACCCCAGTTTCTGTTCTTGTCCCATTCTCCACTCCCAGCAGCAGGGACAGGAGCTGCCCATAACTGAGGCGCTGATTCTGCAGAAACTTCTCTGTGAGGGGAGAGAGAAGCAAAGTCTGTAGGACATGGAGGCACCAGCTCTGCCAGGACTGCCAGTGCAGTCCTGTTCCCACCACCATCACGAGGAGCCACAATCACCCTCCTAGAGTGGTGCCAGCTCAAACCTGCCCTCCTGGGGTCCTGGTCCACTGTTCCAATACCACCCCATTGTCTTCTGCTACAGAAACCTGCTCAGCTCTGGAATGGAGCCCAGTGCCTCCTGCACCAGCACAGCAGTGGGACGAGAGCACCAGGGGTTCCTCACAGCAGAGCAGCTCCCCAGGGACTGACACACACAATACCTGGTGCAAGAAAATCCACTGGCTGCTCTCCATCCCACTTGGTGATGATCTCCTGGCCAGCCCAGCGCAGAGGCAGGTCTGCTGTGCCTGGAGCTGTGGCAGCCCAACCTTCCAGCCCTGTGTGACAGGACACAGTGACAGTGCACAGCTAAGGGAGCAGTGAATCCCTGCCAGCACAGCATCTGCAGGGTGCTGCTTTCAGGGGCTCTGTCCCTCCTCCCAACACTCTCTCAAGTCTTGGAAGGGGTCAGTACTTTGTTACACCCTGCTCCACTTGGGCTCTGTGCTCTCATGCATTGGAGAGTGGCCTTAACCACCCCTCATCTATTTACTTTCTTAGATTTGGTGGAATTTATTATCTTTAAACTTTTGTCCCCCTGCCTGTGCTGCCATTCTAACATTACTGTGGGCTGGTGAGCGCAGGAAGCCTGAGGAGGAATGCTGGACAAGCCCAGAAGAGATGAGGAGTAATTGCATTAAGTTGGTTTCCTTAAGAAACCAGTTAACCTCCCCTCACTGTGCAGGGTTAGTGATTTCTTCCAGGCCTGCAGAACAAACACTTGGAAATCTCTCAAGTGGGCTGTGCTCTGTTATCAAATTATCCCCAACTTATATTTTCACCCAGTATAAGAAAATTCCATCTGATCCCCCTCCACTGTGGGCTGGGGAATGTTTTGGGGAGCGGGGCTTTAGGAGGGTGCTCTGGCAGCATCTCAGCTCAGAGATTGCCAAACTAGTCCCCAAAGGAGCAGCCCCAAATTGGCTGTGTGAAGGATGGAAAAAAAGGCTCGGTTTAAAGCCTGGCTCAGCTTCAAGGCCGTGAAAGACATTCCAGCAGCACGGCAATTGGCAGCACGGTTTAAAGGCAATTAAGATCCACCCGTGCCTGGCGCATTCGTATCCATCTGGGAACAGGCGAGGCGGAGCGGGGTGCCCGCCGTGGGTGCCCGTCCCCGCGGTGTCCCCGCGGAGGGGCTGCACACGCCGGGATGCGCGGCAGATGGCAGGGTTTCCCCGAGCATCCCGCACGCATCCAGCCCTGCCAGCAGCCAGGCAAAAGCATCCCATCCAGCCCGCCCAGCCGCGCTGTCACATCCCAGCCGAGCACGGGGAGAGAAGGGAATAATTGGGAAAGTTCCCAGCAGGCTCCATCCTGTTGTTTTTTTTTCCTTTCTGAGCTGATTTTTAGTGTCCCTGCAATCCCTGTTGTGGTGGAATGTCCATGCCTGGCCCCACAGCCCTCCCTGAGCCGTGCACAGCCCCAGGAGCAGGTTGGCATGGAGGGATGCCACGGGGAGTCATGGAGAGCCTGTCCCCGTGGAGCTGGGGGCAGAAGCAGAGGTTTAACAGTAAAACAGGGGCAAACCAGAAAAAAACCCTCTGCATCATCACCACCCGTTATCTCCAAAGGGGGATGCTCAGCCCCAAAGAGGAACACTCAGCCAGATCCTTTCCAAACATTTTTGGCTGAAATTGGCAGAGCAGTGTCCCTCTTTCTCCCGAAGCTGGTGCGGGGGTCGTTACCATGGCTGAAGTCGGAGCGGATGTGAATCTCCTCGTAGCCATCTGCCGCCCTGCAGGCGCTGGAGTGGCCGTAGCAGAAGCAGCTGGTGCAGCCGATGGGGTTGTGGGGCTGCAGGTTAAACCAGCCCGGCTGGCACCTGGACACAGGGAGCAAACAGGAGTTCGTGGCACAGGGCAGGCAGAGCTGCAGGGAACCACGGCAGTGTCTCTGTGTGGGACACTGGTGACAATTCCTTCTGAGCCCAGTCCCAGTGGTCCAGAGGAATGCAGCCCCACTGCCTTGCCACCAAGTCCAAGGCTAGAAAGGGACAGTGTTCGTGTCACCATGCCAGGGCACGGTGCTTACCTGTTGCACAAGTGCCCCTCCACCCTCTCCTTGCAGGTGCAGTGCCCCGTGTTGGGATCGCAGGTGCCCACGCTGCCGGCGGGGTCACAGGTGCAGGGTCTGGGTGGGGTGAGATAAAGGCAGGAGGTGAGGCCCGGTCCCATCCCGCAGCTCCTGCCCAGGGCCGGGCTCCTCCTCACCTGCAGCCGCCTTCGCTGAGGCTGTGGTAGCCGTCCTTGCAGCGCTCACACTTCCAGCCCGTCACGTTGGCTTTGCAGACGCAGGTCCCCGAGTTGTCACACTGGGGCTGCAGGGAGCCTGTGGGGACCGCGGCCAGCCCTGAGGCTCAACCCCGGCCGGGGAGAGACACAGGACGGGCAAGATGTGGAAACCCCCTCCAGCTGGGGCAGTAGCTTTGCGGCCGGAGCCCGGCTGGGCAGAGCCGCACGCACCTGCGGGGTGGCAGTGGCAGGGCTGGCAGGCTCCCTGCGGCTCCCAGCGGTAGAAGTTCTGCCTGCAGCTCTCGCAGTGGGGCCCGGCCGTGTTGTCGCGGCAGTTGAGGCAGTGTCCCCCGTGCCCGCTGCGCCGGAACAGCTCCCGGTCATAGAAACACTCCTCGGAGCGGCCGCTGCAGTTACAAGCTGGGGGAGAGACGGGAGGATGGATGAGCACCTGGCGGGCACTGGAGGTTATGGCAACCTCCTGTGGGGTCGGATGAGCCAGAGGGACCAGCAGCGAGAGCTTTTGGTGGTGCCTCTGCCCTTGGGAGCACAGGTGGGTGCAGCGCCATGCACGGAGCAGATGGCTGCACTCGTGGGGTAGAGGGAATGGGAATACTCGGGGTGCTGCTGTGAAGGGGAGCCCCGGAGTACAAACCCTCCCTCCCTCCCGAACTGGAACAGGTGAAGGAAGAGCAGGAGGAGCCAGATGAGCTGATGCAGCACCAGCACAGCCCGTCAGGGCCAGCCAGCCGCCGCTGTGGCCAGGAAGAGCCAGCGCGGGGGATACTCACGGAGACACTCATTGGCAGTCTCGGCCGTGCCGCGGGCCCAGGGCCGGTCCTGGTAGAAGGGCTGGCAGCGCTGGCAGTCGGTGCCAGCCGTGTGGTGCTGGCACACACATACCAGCTGCCCATCCTTGTCCGGAGCACACTCGCTGGCGTGGCCATTGCATTTGCACCTGCGGCGAGAGCCCAGCGTGGGGCAGCCCCTCTGAGCACCGCAGCACCAGCAGCACGGTGCCCAGGCTGTGCAGTGTGTGACCCTGCTACTGGGCTGGCTGTGGGGTGACAGCAGCTCTGGCTGTGCTGGCCTTGAGGCCCCCATCGTGTCCCCGAGGCTCTCCCAGCCTGGTCAGTGGGGAGGTCACACGCCGTGGGTGGCCCGTGCTAACCAGCTCCAGCTGATGACCCCGGAGGTGGGACAGCAGCTCCAGGTCTGCCGGCCGGCTGGGAGTTGTGCCAGCCCCGCTGCCTGGGGCAGATAGCACTCCCAGGGATGGGGAAATTTTCCACTTCTCCCAGCTGGGGAAGGGCATGTGCAGCACAGCCCATGGGCAGCACCAAGCGAGTGCCACCTGCATCTCTATCCCACATCTGCTGCCCTTTCCTGCTGGCAGCTGTTCCAGCTTCTCTGCCTGTGGCCATGCTGACTCCAAGCTCCTCCAGCAGCCTTTGCAGCTTCAGGTCATCTTTCCACTCAAACCCCAGGACTTCCCTTTTGGAGTGCCCAGGGACCAGCAGGGTCACAGGAAGAGCTACACGAGCCCCAGTGTCATTAAAAGCCATTGGGCTGGGAAGGAACAAAGCAAATGCAGCTGGTGGCACAATGAGTGGGCTAACGGGGAAAAGACAACCTTTCTGCACAGCTGGGAGGTCTTCAGGTTTAACCACCCATCTCTGCTCTTCCAGCTCTGGCTTACACATGGAGGAAGCCACATCTGAGCAGTTTGCCCCAAAATCACAATTCAGACAAGACTGAGGCAGGGAGCAGCTGCCCCAGTCCCACAGCTGCCCCAGTCCCACAGCCCCAATAAGGTCCCCACAGTTCTGCCTGGCTGCCCCTCACCTGCCACCAACGGAGAAGTCAGATATGGCATAGTAGTATGACTGCAGCACCTTGGGGTCCTTGAAGATGTCATCCCCAAATGTGTTGAGCCGGTTCAAGGAGATGAGCAGGTCAGTGACTGTCACCCACTCCTGCAGGGGGCATGGGGCAGGCACCTTGGTGGAGAGATCTGGGCCACCATCTCCCACCCCAACCAGGACACATCCTGCAGCTTTTTAAGCAGGGCTGCAGCACATCTCCAGCTCTTTTACCCCAGGTGGGTGTAATAATGCCCTTGATCCCAAGGATCCATGCACCACACCCCCTCCCACCCTGGTGGCACCTGCAGCGCGGGGCTTCCATCGAAATTGTAGGCACTGGGCCGTCCCTCCAGGGTGGAGAAGGCCACGTTGCCCCCGCTCAGGGGGGAGATGTCGCTGAACTCGTCGCTGCAGAAGGCCACCTGCTCGTCCTCACCGGGCCGCAGGTACTGCCGCGGCCGCTTCCCGTAGGTTTTCTGGCAGGAGGCGCTGTAGAACTGGAAGGGCTCCCAGGGCCCCCCGGCCCGGCTGCGCTTGTAGATGGCGAAGCTCTCGGGGCGGCTGGTGTGGAACTTGAGCCGCACGTAGGTGATCTCATAGGCTTTGCCTGGGGGGACAGAGCCACCGAGCTGTGACCCTCTGCCGGCCACCCGATGGGCAGCACAGCCTGAATTATCCCAACAGCATCCTGGGCACCTGCTACAGCTAAAAATGGTCAAATCGCCACCCAGCTGCCCTTAACCTGCTCCTCCTTGGTGCAGCCCAAACCCTGTCCAGATCCAAGCTGGCTCTTGCCCCAGTGCAGTGCCCATGCCAGGGCAAAGAGCAGTTCCAAATCCAGGCTCTATCCAGCAGCTATGGAGGAGAGTTAGGCCCACAGCACAGAAAACATCCCCAAGGCAGTGGTGCTTTAGGGATGGAGAGTTGGAAAAGGTCAAGGCTAATCCCTTCCCAGGGAGCTGCATGCCAGGACCCAGCATCGCTTCCATCTTTGCTGGGATGAAGACAAAGAGAGGCCACCAATCCCTGGGGCGTCAGGCAAGCTCTGAAAGAGCTTGAAAGAATTAGCAGAAAGGAAAAGAGAAAACACCAAAGTGAACATCAGACCCACTTAATTGCCAGAGATGAAGGACCAGCTCAAAGCCCGGATTGCTCCATAACAGCACCACTCCTGACAGCACAAAACAATTAGCTGCAAGGTTTTGGCTTTATTTGAAAAGATAATGAGTTGGGAATGTTAGAGGGGTTATTCCGGGACTAGGAAAACAAGCCTTTAATTGGGCCCATATGAATACTGTCGCGTATGTGCTGCGACTTTGCTGCGGGGGAGCCGAGGCAGCCGGCTACCAGCGCTGGGAAAAGCAGCTGCATCCCATCAGGGATGCGGGAAGCGCCCGGCAGAGAGCCTGGAGAGGGGGACAGACCCACTCCCAGCCCACCCGGAGGTGACGAGGGCCGAGAAGGGGCTGCAGCTGGGCTGTCCCACCCTCGCCTTGTGCCTCTCCCGTCCCTCTGGGACCGCTCCGCGCTGGTGACAGCGGGGGTGCCCCTGTCCTGCACCCCGTGCAGGGGGAACGCCTGGCAGGCGCCGGTTCCCAGACAGCGCGGTCCCGAGGGGGCTGTCTACAAAAACAGCGAGGTCGGGGCCGTCACCTCCTGGGGCAGTTTCCTCTGGGAGAGGAAGGGAACGCAGCGCTGTGTCAATAAACCGCCCCTGCCCCAAATGGCCCCGCAAAAGGGGAGGGACAGCCACGCTGGGGGAGCCCCATTTTGGTGCCTCCAGCTGGGGTGGAGGAGATTCACTTTTCTGAGGAATTTTCATGAGAGAGAGTATGCTTTCTCCAGACAGGCTTTTTAATCAGCCAAGTCCTCCTTAGGGAAAAAAGAAAAAAAAAACAAACAAACAACAACAACAACAACAAAAACCCAAAAAACCCCCCAAAACCCAAAAAAACCCCAGAAAATAACCCAGGCTGGTTGTCTCCTCTTTTCTGCTCAGGTGTGACATGTCCCAAAGCCAGATGTGCTGCAGGACAGTGATGCTGGGAAGGGTGCACAGGCAGCACCAGGACCCCTGGGTGCTCCCCCAGCTATGCTGTCACCTGAACAAAGAGTGCACCTGCCTCCCCCTGAGCCCAAACTGCAGTTTGTACTGCTCTGGGGCTCCAAGAAGAGAATTCTGGAGAAGAAGAAAGGAGCAGTTTGGGACAGTCGTGTCACTTACATGTCCTGTCATCTCTAGTCCCTGCCAAACCTCAGCCCCAGGCTCTCATCCCACAGGAAAATCAGAGTCAGAGTCACAGACACAGATAGTGCCTGATCTAGACACTCCAAAATGAGCCACTGGCATTCACATTGCTTCCTGACGAGCCCTGGTATCTGTTGCCTTTGCAAGCCACAGATATTTTGGGTTCCTTCCTGACATCTGACAGGGCAAATGCAAGAGCTGTGGACACTTGGGATGATCGACCAGCTGCAAGCCCAATGCACCATAACAGCGTGGCTGGAACCCCTGGGGAAGGAGAGATTTAAGGGAACATAATCTAATTAACGCCAATCAACAACAATGCAGGTAAACACGGGTCTTGTCCAAGTCATCCCATGTCTTATTTAATAAGCTCCCCAGGTAACCACACTGGAGAACATACAAGAGGCATAACTGAGCAAGACAGGCAGGCTGGGGGGACACACTGCATGGGTTGAAACACCAAATTACTCAGTGGAGCTCAGGAGCAAGGGCTCATCCCAGGCTGCATTCCAAGGGACTGCAGGGGCCAGCAGGGCTTTTCCTCTTTAACCCAAGTGAAAGCATTAAGGCAGAAATAAAAAAGTCTATAGCTGGGACAAGAACAGGGCCTGGCAACGGAGGGAAAGGTCAGACAATGATGTGCCAAGCACCAAGATGGTGCTTTTTAGCATGGCAAGATAGAGGAGCCATGCAGGAAGAAGGGTACAACTGCAGAGGATGCTCCAGCTCATGAAAGGCTATAGGGACAGGCTGGGCTGGGAGATGAGCTCGGTGCAATGCTTTAACCTTGGCTGTGTTAATAGAGACAGACACAGCAGGGCAGTCACAGGCACTGGACTCCACAAGAAACTCGAGTGTGGGGTCCAAGAAAGACCACAGAGGAGCCAGAGAAGAGCTGGAAGAAGGACAGAGAACGGGAAGGAAGCCCACACATGTTGCAGTGCCAGGCTGGGGCTGGTGGCCACAAAGTTGCCCAGCGGCAGCTGGCTCAGGCACACAGGCTGCGTTCGGGTGGTCTGTGCCCCGGGACACCCACCAACAGATTCGGGACAACCTGACAGCCTGCCTTAGGTGGACAAGAACTGGCAAATCTCTTCTGTCAGGGCTGGCAGGAGCAGGGAGTGAGGATGGCAGACTCCTCCGGCACCTCCTCGTGCCCGGCAGGGAGCCCAGCCCCAGCCCGGGGACAGGAGCAGATGTCCGCCTGCTCGCAGGGGGCTGGGAAAGCAGCGACCTTCACCCAGCCGGGAGCTCCAGCGTCACTGCCGGGGCAGGCACGGACCTTCCACCGTCACCCCGACCAGGCTGGGTCCCACCAGCACGGCTCAGTGCCACACCGACACTCAGCTGTCCCCTCGCCACGCTCGGCTGTCCCCTCAGCAGCTCCAGCCGCAGCCCCTCCACTACCCGCCTTCGGCATGCAGATGGCAGGAGACTGCAGAGAATGAAGATTTTACAGCGCTGGCCAACAGCCAGGAGAGTTTAGATGGCAGGAAAATGTTATAAAACCTTTTTAAAATGCCAGGCATGCCCCTTGGGTTTAAGTACTCTCCGAGTGGGCGGCTAGCACGGTATTTAAAAACACAGAGGGTCGGATGCCAGCTGGGGAAGCCCACTGGGGTTGCACGGTGTGTCTGGAGCTCGGCACCCTGAGACGTACCAGGCACCCTGAGCAACGCGCGGGGGTGAAACAGGAGGGGCTTGGCACCCATGGGAGTCACCCTCCCCGGGCAAGGCTCTCCCAGGGTAGGAACCATCTGCCTCCTGCTTCCATAATCAGTAAAAAGCAGCCTGGGGTGAAGGGGAGAGCAGGCATGGCTGGCTGGGAAGCAGCACAGACGGGCACAGCTTCTGGCATCCTGGGGCTCGGCTGATGGACAGGGCAGACCCTCCCCGAGTCCTTTCAGGGCTTTGCAGAGGGCAGTTCCCTCCATACACCCCCTAAAAATCCGTGAAGAGGATCCTGTCCTTATTCCAGCGCTGGCAGCAAGAGCTGCAGGGTGCAGGAACATCCATCCCCCATCTCTGCACCCCGATCTCGATGCACCCACAGCCGCTGCCCGCCGGAGGCTCCTGCCGGCACTTACCCAGGTGCAGGGTGATGTTGACGGAGTTGGGGTACTGGATGCCGAAGGCCATGGACTGGCTCTGCCACCAGGTGCTCTCCTCCTGGCTGTGGAAGTCGGTGAGGAAGGAGTCGTTGTGGTGGCGCCGGGGGTCGCTGGCGTCGCAGCGGTGGCACAGGGCGCTGGCGTGCTGGGCGCCCATGTGCAGGCAGTAATCCTCCGGGGGAGACCCGCACGTGTTGCTGGCCTGCACGGCCCGGCCGAAGGCGGCGTTCTCGAAGACGGGCATGCAGCGGCGGGGCTGCCCCCGAGGGTCCCAGCACGGGGACGAGCCCCCCGCCCCCAGCCCCAGCCGGAGCAGGGCCAGCAGGCAGAGCCAGGGAGGCCGTGCCATGCCGGGGCTCTCCTGGCCGGACTGTGAGCCTCCTCGGGATGGCAGGCGGGACGGGATGGGATGGGACGGGATGGGATGGGACGGGTCCCCCTACCCGGCACCTCCTCTCGCTCCGAGGTCCATCTTGTGGAAGCTGCTGGGAATGTCGAAATATTTGTATGTGAGGCAGAGCTCTGGAGTTTGGGATCCCCCGCAGGACATCCTAGTCCCCAGGCCGTGGGGATTAGCCATGCAGTGCTCCATCCCCAAAACATCTCCATTGCTCTGTGGATTGGGGATTTGCACCTTCAGCTGTGTGGGTATAGCTGAATTCCTCCATTTCTCAGCCCTGGGAATGAGCTTGTGGTGGTACATACCTCACAATTTTCCTTCCATTGGTGAGGGTCACCGCTTTTCTTGCAGCCCCGAAATCAAGAGGGGGTTGGGGAAAAGCTTTGAAACAGATTCAGCACCTTCTTTTCCCCACACTGATTTATGGGGCATTGACTGCTCTCCCTCTTACACCAACCTGTCTGGGTTGTGGGTCTGTGACCCCCCAAAGCCTCCACACCAGCACCCTCATGTGGGGGTCCCATCCCTGCCTGTTGCCATGAGCCAGCCCAGACCCCTGGACCCCAGTGAGGGCAAATTCCTGTGGAGGCATCTCCATGGGGTGGCAAAACCAGATCATCACCAGACCTCATTAGCAGCCCTCAGCTAATGCTAATTATAATCTTTGCCAGGTGAATCCATCTGGGGACCATGGCACCCTCCAGATTTGACCCATGGGTGCAGGAGGGTGACAGCAAACAGGGAGAGAGGCAGCCTGGCACGGTGCCATGCCCCTGGGCACACCCTGACCCACACCCCACAGGGCTGTATTTGCAGAAGTGGGATGCACAGGGGAACTCTGCCTCTGACCCCCACACCGCTTCACTGAGCTGCCCACAGGGGCTCTGGAAACTTAGTACTCATTTATAATTTAAGCTCCCTTCCTCCCCTTCCCTTCTACTCTTATTTATTTTATTCTCCTTCCCCGTACACACTGCGGGAGAAAGCACCAGAGGGGAGCTGTGAATCAGAGTCCTGGGCAGCGGCTCCCGCAGCAGCGCCGTTTCAAAACCCCATTATCATATATTGACCCAGGCTCTGACAGCCAGAGCCAGCTCCTCTGGGAAGGGTGAATTTCCCAGCATCAAGGAACTGTGCAGCAGCCGCTGGGAGTGGGAGGCCAGTGGCAAACCCGCTGTCAACCTCCAGGGAGAAGGAGAAGGGTTTTTGGCTCAATAATTGCCCCATGTGTTTCCACCACCAGTTTTAAGGGGATTTGCATCCTGCAGAGATGAGGTTTTCCAGGTGTTCTGCTTTTCCCGTGGTACTGAGGCTGTAAGCTCCAGAGAGGAGAGAGAATAATAAAATACTCAGAGTTGGAAGGGACCCAAAAGGATCATTGAGGCCAAGTCTTGAGTGAATGACCCATATGGGAATTGAAGCCATGACCTTGGCACTATTAACACCGTGCTCTAATCAAATCTTTTGTGTCATGGGTTTGCCTCCTCCTCCTTGGGATGCGACACACATCCATGAGAGGATTCCCCTGCCCCTGTCACAGAGGGGTCCATGTTAGAGAGTGATGAGACCACACAACCAGGGCTCAGGATGCAGTAGGATTTGGCAAAGCTGATGAGCATCCCAATCTCATCTCCTCCTCCAGCACAGCCCACCAGGCTGGGGGGGATGGCCCACAGGGCTAGAGCTTGATGGGAATTGGTGGTGACACTGCTGTGCTCAGCAGTGGGGATGCTGCAGCTGGAGTGGGAACTGCACATTCCCAGACTATTTCAGCTGTGCCCCAGACTGGATGAGCCCCTCACCAGGCTCCTGCTGGGTGGTGGGCACAGGTTTGGCCCTTGCCCAGGGAGATGCCCTACACTTGCTGTGGTCCATTGGTAACAAAGCCCAACCTCACCTGAAGTCTTCTGTACCTGCAGAGACTTCACCTCCTGCTCCAGGACTTTGGTCCAAACACTTCAGGGATGTGGTGACCAAGGCTGTGATGACACCAACTTGTCCAGGAGCCTTCTTCTGCCCCAACACAGACCTGGAACCCCGCAAGGGTTAAAAACCGTGGAGGCGGAGAGGAGAAAATGTTCTTCTGATTTGCTTAATGAACGTTAATTAAGAAGACAGAAGATAGCAGATTCCTTCAGGGTAGAGATGAAAGGCCCGTTAATTAAATCTGGGGAGCGAGGAACAGGGCCGACTGATCCTCCTCCTGATCAGAGCTGACAAGGCAGGCGTGGGGCAGGAGCGAGGTGTGCCAGATCCCACAGCCCCTCACACCCCACAGCCCAGCTCCAGGCTGGCAGCACGGCCAGGTTTTGGCAGGGTGTGTGGGACTGGGTGCCACTTACCTGCC
Organism: Pycnonotus jocosus; assembly: GCA_013400435.1. Taxonomy (NCBI): domain Eukaryota; kingdom Metazoa; phylum Chordata; class Aves; order Passeriformes; family Pycnonotidae; genus Pycnonotus; species Pycnonotus jocosus. The sequence goes on from VWYP01015578.1 coordinate 124,204, forward strand.
TCCAGCACCCCTGAGGCTGAGGGTGGCTTCATCCATCCCCTGGAGCTGGGGTGAGAGCTGGGTCACAGCCCCTGGCTCCGCTGCCCTCCTGGAGTGCTACTGTGAGATAGACACCCCTGAGTTTCCTGCAGGGAAACTTTCTCCCAAAAGGATGAGCTGACCTTGCTAGAGGAAGGGGAAGAGAGGATGGCCAGCTCCATCCTGAGGAAGAGGAGGAGAAGGTTTGGTCACCCAGATGGGGCGGTTTGCCCCAGGTCCCACCACCCACAGGTGCTGGCTGCAGGTTAAATGGGAGAGGGTCAGAAAGGCACTGACCCCCACCTTGTGCCATGGAGAGACAAGCCTCTGGGATGGACACCTGTCTGTGTTTCAGCGCACAGAGTGCCTCACCTTCCTGGAACAGGCAGCTCCTACCACCAGTCAATTGCCAAAAATGGCTTTTCTGCCCGTAGCTGAGACCTGGAGGCTGTGGCACAGTGACAGGATTCTGCTGGCAGCCTGCTCCCTCCACGCTCCCCTCCAGCTTTCAGCACAGGCTTGTTTCTAAAAGCAGAGGATCTGAACATCCCAAATCACAGCCCAAAACCACAGCAGCCTTTTCTGGGCCCTCCCTGACCCTGTGGCTGGTTCCCTCTCCCACTCCACCCCTCACCCTGGGACTGGAGCAGGGGTTGGAGGCAGGCGGAGCTCCAGGATGCCACCAGCATTTCAATGAGCACAGACGAGGCTCTGCCGCTCTCCCGGCACGCACAGCCCTGCGAGGGGCGACAGCTGGGGTGATGGGGGGCTCTTTGTCACAAACAGCAGCCCCCTGGGCAGGGAGGAGGAAGGGACAGCTGCCAGTGCACCCCCCAACTCTGCTGACCACGGAGTGAAGACCCCATCCCCAGCGTAGTGGGAAACTGAACATGGAGTGTAAATAATGGCTGGAGCATCTCTCGTGTGCGCTGGCTTATTTTGTAAACCTGAACTTTGCAAAATGTCACAAAATGAAGAAACGAGAGGCCTGGGATGAGTAAATCTCTATTAGAAATTCCCTGGGATGGCAGCAGTCATGTTCTCGCTCGATGATGGCACATTACAGCCCAGCCCTGCTCAGGGAGCGGGGTCATGCGTGGCGCTGATTGCAGAAAGTATTTAATTAACACTGCCATAAATACAGTGCCTGAGATGCCAGGCAGACCACGGTGGGGCACGGGGCTGCTGAGCTGAGGGAAGTTTTGCCAAGGCAGATGGGAGAGGATGAGGGAGGGCAGAGAAAATCCAGCAGATTTTGCTCCCTGCTTTGCCACAGCCCTTGGGAGTCCTCACGGAGCACGGGGAGGATGGAACAGTGACACTGTCAGGATGTCCCCTGAGCAAGAAGGCTTCACCAACAGTGCCCAGATGAGTGGGGAAACCCCACAGCAGGGAAAGGAGCTCTCTCCCAAAGCAATTGTCAGGACACACATCACCGTCCTCTTCCCTGATGCGCAAATGGTCTAAAGTCACCTTTTCAGAGATAATCATCCCCAAATTCTCTCAATACCTGGCAGACAGTGAAAATAGGAACATCTCAGCTTCACTCGTGCATGACCACGAGCTCATCATCTCACTGATGAGCTGCACTACTCCAGATCTGACCCAGCTCAAGGACACAGGGTGACAGCCAAGCCATCACTGTCCCCAGGACACACATTTCACCCACTGCCTTGGGCTCAGGAGGTCTGGGACCACGACAGGAGGAAGGGCCAGGTCAGAGCAGGACCAGGCGGTTTCAGGCACAGCCAAAAAGGTCCTTTCCTTGCCTGAGCTCATCAGCAGCTTAATGACACTGGCTAAAAAGCTTCAGAGTCCCTAATCGCTCATCATATTATGGCTGCTCACAAGTGAGGCCAACCAGTACAAACCTCCTCGAAGCCTTTCTAATTAACGAGCTGAGGCTTAGGCCCTCCCAGCCCAAAAGCAGCATCTCAGATAAATCCAGCAGCCTCCTGCCAGCCCCAGGCCCCTTGATAAACCCCTTTAATGGGCTTGTCAGCATCACCTGAGGCCACCTCATTGGCTAGCAAGGCACATCTGTCTATCTGTCCTCTGTGCTGTGGGTGGGGAGATGTCCATCTGTCCATCCATCCATCCATCCGTCCCCACCATGGCAAGAGCCATGGGCTGTTCTGCTGGATCCCTGCACATGTCCCCTGCCTACCCCATCCATAAGGTGCCTGGATTTCCCCTCCACCAGGAGGGTGGGTGACAGCTGAGCAGCAGCAGATGCCACCAGATGGTCACCACAAGGAGAGACCCAGCTAAACCAGTGACTGGGAGGACACTGGAGCCCCTCATTTGCTAAGTGACTCCTTGTCCTGGTCCCAAGGGGAGCGATCTTGGGATGGTGGCACTGAGCTGCTGCCTACAAAGCCTCCAGGACCTTCGCAGCACTGGAACACCTGCACTGCCACTGCCACAAAGGTTTGTGGCCACAGTCACAGCCTGGGTTGTCCCCTGAGAGTGGCGGAGCACTCACACCTCATCACACAGATGGTTTCTCAGGGGGCTTTGGAAAACCGGGCTTGGAAAGCACTTGAGAACTATTTGAGCCTGCTTTTCCACAGCCCCCCAGAGCCCATGGCTGTGATGAGTGGACAGTGCTCAGCCCCTCTGCCAGGGGCTGCCTCCCCGCTCCCTCCCTCTCCCGTCAATCAGAGATGCCCCAAAATGCTCTGTGACAAATAAGAAGTTGTTGCGATACCTTTGACTTTAAAGCAGGAGAAATGACTCCTCTGTAACGTGATCTACCGTGTCTTTATATTCCCAAGCGTGTCGCCCTGCATTGGGGCTGGGGCTCTGATTTAATATTCTCATGGAAACCGGTGCCCTCATCCAATTACCGCGGGGATTTCGGTGCAGGCAGCAGCTGAGCCGCCGGTAGCCTCCGGCACGGGAATGAGCCCCACGGGCCCACGGTGACCTCACTGGGGTCACCCCAAAACTGCTCCAGGGGGTCCCGAGTTGATTCGGCACTCCCAGATAACAGCGGCTGTGCCAAGGACTGGGTTAGACTGGGAAGCACTGGTGGGAACTGGGAGGGAACTCTCTCGCTCCAGGCGGCGGCAGAGAGCTCTGTGGGAAACATCCCTGGAGATTTCCACTTACCGCGGGAATAAAATCCTTCTGTTTCGAGCTGGAACGCCTGCTGCTCCGCATCCCCCTCCAGCCACGGAGGCTGGATGCTCCCTGGTAATCCTGCATCATTTATTTTCATTGGCTGACAGAAAAAAAGTGCCGTCAGAAAAGCGATGTTAGCTATGCTGGCTGGCATAGAAAATGTTGCTTTAATTGTATTTTATTTGGCAATAAGAAAAGAGAAGCAAGAACAAACCCTCAAGATATCCCCTCTCTCCCCCCACTTAAAATTTCAATTTGGTAATTTTATGACAATGTTTCTGATAAAACCCAACAAAGCACATTAAGGTGAGAGAAGTGATTTATCCTTTTCAGTGGCACACGATCTTTGGACACATTTCCCAGTCTATACATATTAAGACAGTTAAAAAAAATCAAAACCCAAACAAATTTGTTTGGCGGGTTTTTTTCCATGTCAGCTGTTATTTTTCAACCATAAACCCCACTATTTTTTCCAACCCTGCTTTCCTGATTTCTGATCTCTAAAGGCAAAAGCAGGGAAGTATTGGACATCCCATCTGAAAAAACCATCACAGACCAGCTCCACTTCCTTCAGCCCAGGCCTGGCCATCACACCATGTCCTGTGGTGATTTTACACTTTCAAGGCCATTTTCCTTTAAAATTTCCCTTCCATCCTATCCTCAAAGAAGCTGTGTCATTGATTTACTGTTGAAATTGGAGGAAGAGGCTGGCTCGTGCTCAGCCTCTCCTGATGCCAGTGCCAGCTGGGAGCTGTGTGGACTGGCCATGATTTGGGGGTTCCCTGACCTTTTCCCAGCATCTCCACAACTCAGGAGGATAAAACCTTCAAAACTAACGTGACATTTGGAACCCAAAACCACCAACACACAAACCTTAGGGTTCCTCTGTGCCACCTGGAATCAAACACTCTGAGTCTTGGCTAGGCAGCCCAGCTCGGTTCTCCCACCCATCCCAGCATCCTGAGCTCCCTTCCAGCATCCTGAGCTTGCTTCCAGCATCCTGCAGATTTATTTGCTGCATAAATCCCAGCTCCCACCCAGCGTGGCAGCGACGCCTTCAAAGCGCCGGGTGTTCCACACAGCGTGGGGGTGCCTTGGGAAGGGGTTAATGGGTGGGCACAGGCAGAGCTGGGGAGTTGCTAGGAGACTTGGGGCTTTGGGATGCTGGATGTGCTGCTCAGCCAATGGAGGAGCCCTCCGAGGAGTTAATCTGCTAATTTGGGCATCGTTAACTGCCGGGGCTAGGGGTGGATGTGGGTGCTGAGCAGAGCTGACCCTGACCCCCTCCTCCCAGCCCCACACTGATGCTTTCCCGTCCTGCTCCTGTGGTTTCAATTAAAGCGCTGAATTAATCTCCTGCAATAAACTCAGCTGCTATTGTAGTTTGCTTTGGGATTCATCATCACTTTTTGCAGCAAATACAGCAATTAAACAGAGAGGTCTTGGTAGCTCAGGAGGGAAAGCTGGGCTCCCCCAGGCTGGTGTTTGGGATTGGGGTACCCAGGGTCCCCCCCAGGGTTAGTTTTCACCACCCCAAAGCCCTTTCTGGGGGCTGCTGAGAGCGAGGGAGCTGGAGGAGGCACCACTGCCCCCCCTCACCTGCATATGCTCCTCCAGATGGCCCAGGCTGCTGCTCTCCATGTGGGAAAAGGTTTTAAATTAAAATCTTCCCTGTGTTTTTTGGCGATTTTTGGCTGGGTTTGTTTCCCTTCACTTCCCAGCTCTCCGGCCCATTTNAAGCCCCTCTCAGGCTGGGGTCAGCCCTACCACTGCACAGCCCTCCTTGGCTGTCAGGAAACTGAACTGCTCCTTTCTGGAGATCCCTGCTGACCCCCCCAACCAGCCCCTCACATCAGCACCAGTGTCCCCCTGTCACCATCCCCTGCCCTGCCAAAAGGGCAGGAGGGCTCCTTCAGAAGCCCAGCACCCTGGATATCCATCCCAGTGGGATCTGACCTGGCTCTACTCCAAACCAGAGCCTTTTCCCACCCATCAGTTGCTCATGATGACCCTCCCACCAAGGGTACAGCCCCTGGATTTGCAGAGATGGGGCAGTGCAGGATGGGAGAGAGGGATGGGATGGGATGGGATGGGATGGGATGAGGATGGATGCAGCTTTCCTGCTATCCACAAGCCTGGTGGAGTAGCAAGACCCACACCGGGGCAGGATCTGACCCCTCCAGGGACTCTGGGATGCCAACTTTTCACAGAAACAGAAGATTACAGCACATCAGCTCCAATCAATATTCTGCCGTGGCAGAAAGCAAAGGGAAAAGAGGAACAAAAAAAGGTTTCTCATTTGTGAGGGATTTGGGGCTTTTGTTGTGTTTGGAGGGAGGAGGGGGAAAAAAAAGCTTGAGAAAGGGCTGGGAAGAAAGAGCTGGGGTGACAGAGCAGCACCCACCCCTCTGGGACACTGCTGCAGGATGGGGCCCTCTGAAATATTTGAGGTGCCTGGGAGGGCTCGGGGTGGGGATGGGATGGGTACAGGGTGGGTATGGGGTGCTCCATCTCCTCCTGGCACAGAGGATTTGATTCTTTCCTCTCCTGAGCAGGGCATCTGCAGCAAATCCCTCCCAGCTCTGCCCCTCAAGAGGGGCAAAAGTGGAGGAGGGGGTTTGGCAGAGATGAGAGGGGAGAAAAGATGCTCAGCCCTGGTCTGGTCGTGCTGAGAACCTCACAAAGTACAACCCGGCTTGAGGATGCTCTAGACAAAATGAGGGTGTTAAAGGAGGGTCTTTTGAAACCCAAATATCTTGCAGGGAGAGGAGCAGAAGTGATGCCACTGACCCCTGCGGGCTGCAGCCCAAGACCTCTCTGTGGGTGGTTTGTGTCATTGTCTGAACCATCGAATCCTCCCGAGGAAGAAAAAGGCCCTGACACAGCGAGCGGTGCTGTCCTGCCGTGTCACTCAGCCATGGACAGAGCACCCAGCCCTTGGGAGAGAGGCTCCTTCCCTGGCAGCCAAAATGGCCTTTCCTGCTGAGTGAGGGGGACAGGGCAGCCCGCACGGGGCAGTGGGGACACCGAGGGCTGCCCTGCCCCAATGCAGGGACCCCCAGAGCAGCCAAACCCCCCAGGTTTCGGGGATTGCACCCAGCGAGGATCTGGGCGGGCTGTTGTCACTCCGGGTCAGTGTCCCGGTGAAGGAGCAGCGAAGGACCATCCGGGCACCGCAGCGCTCTCCCCACGGCTGCTTGGGATGAGGCTCACGCTCCTCCTCTGCATTCTGCGCTCTCGCCGGCGCGGGGACGGAGAGCTTTGAAGGAGCTGCCCTTTCATTATTAATATGGTGATGATGTCTGACGCCGCGCGTGTGCGGCGACAGCTCTGCCTCCCGTGGCTCCCTGCCAAGGAAAGCACACGCTGCTCCTGGGGGAGGGCTCCGTGTGCCCCCCACCTCCAGCCTTTCCCCAGCCCCGTGTCTGGGACAGTCCTGCCCCACACAGCCCCTCTCTGGGCTGGACCCACGGGTGCCCTCACCACCTCTGGCCCCTGGCATGCCAAGGGTGGCTGAACACAGCACGGAGGGTAAAGTGCCACCGAGCCGTGTCTTGTGGTGTCCCACTCCCTATAGTATCCTGTCCCCACGGGGGGCACAGAGCTGACCCCAGCCCAGCCTCTGCCCGACCCCTCCACTGCAACTCAACTCATTGTCTTGGACCACTGTGTAGAAGACAGTGCATGAAATGGTTTTAAAAGACTCGGTTTAGAGCTTGGGTCTGATCCTGTGTTGCTTCAGTCGTTTTCTTCCCCCAGGCCAAGCTGGGACCCCGGGGCAGTGCGGGCAGAGCCGGCTTCGGGAGGGGAAACGCTGCCAGGAGCCGCAATTCCCAGCAGGACCCGCAGCCTCCCGGCATCCTCACATCAAACCTCTCCCCGTTTTTGCCCTCGGGCCACAGCCTGAGACATGAATCATCCTCTCCGATGCCTATCGATCCGGGCTGGGCTGCTGGCAGAGCCCCCTCCTCACCCGCTCCCCTGTCAGCCCCTGGGGGTGGGTCCGTGCCCATCGGTGCCCAGGCACCACTGTGTGCCCAAGACAAGCCCTGAGCACCCAATCCTTCCCCACACAGCCCGCGGAGCTGGGCCCAGGGCTGTGGGGCTGTGGGTCTCAGCTGGCCATGGATGCCCCTGCCCATGTCCCCAGTTCATGCTACAGCCGGACCTTGTGACAGGTAACAGGAGGGGACATGGCCCAAGCTAAGTCAGTGATGAGCCAGGCCGGTGTCCCCACCCGGGCAGGGCTCACCCTGAGCATCACTCAAGCTCCCAAAAACACAGATCCCTCTGCCGGGGAGGCAACCTCCACCCTGCTCACCTGGCACCTGGGAGCAGCACTGGGACCGGGACGAGCCAGACCCTGCACCCTGCAGGGACTCCCGTGTCAGGGTGCAGGGGGGACACCCCACACACGGCACAGCCCGGCACAGCCCGGCCAGCAGGCTCCCGAGCATCCCCTCCTGCACCACCTCCTCCATCCGGCTGTGGGTTTTGTCAAGGTATGTTGGATTGCAAATTAACCATCAGCCCGCTGCACGGTCCCGGCTCCATCTGCAGAAAATGAGTTGCTGGACTTGGAGAGTGTCCAGTTGTGCAGCTCGGCGTGCCTAACGCCCAGGGCTGACAAGCCACTGAATCACTCCTCCCCGCGCTGCCAGGCCACATGAAGCCAAGATGCATTTCTTTTTAATGATAAGTTTTTATTGTTTGGAGTTCAGCTTAAACAGCTTCCCGGGGGCCAGCGCCTCCTGCTTCCAGGAGCAGGGAGCTGAGCCCGGCTGGTGTGGGCACACCGAGCACCAGGGGCACGAGCTGGCCGGGCTCAGCTGTGAAGGGAAGTCCTTGAACACCGTCCATGGGGAAGGAGCTGGGCTGCCAGCCATGAGCATCACCCTGTAAATCCACACAAAACATCTCTGCAGCCAAAGGCAGGATGTGCACCTGGCCAGGAGACAATGCACACACCCCACAGACACCACACACACGGCTTGAGGCAACGCCTGTGCTCCCCTCCCTGCCCCAGACAGCTCCTTGGGAATATTTGCCAGCCCAGCACACACCCAGCTCTTCCCGAAATAGGGTGTGTGCCCTGGAGAGAAGTGCTGGAACCCCTTGTCCCCCACACATCCAACCTGCCCTCCTGTGCCACACCTGTCCCCACAGGGAGACAGCCCCCACCCCACCCCAGTGAAGTGAACTGCTGGGGGGTCCCGACTGGGGCTGAGCTCCAGGGACAGAGACCCAGGGGCGTTTGGAGGAACCATTGTGCCTCCTGCCCAGGGGACAGCCTCACGCTGCAGGACAAGGGGCTGCAGGGCTGCCCAGGAGGTTTCCCAGGGGATTCTCAGCCTGGAGAGAGAACTCATCCTCCCCGCAGCCGGATTGAAGCAGCACTGAGCCATCGCTGCTCTCACGATGCTCTGAACCTCTCAGCAACGCTCCTGCCCGCAGGTCAGACAAGTGGCAAATAAAAGATTTACGGGAGGTGCGGCAAAGCTATGGGAAGGAAAACCACATCCACACGGGAGCGGCGGCACATCAGGCCAGGAGAGAGCCCTGGCACGCAGGGCCGGCACCACGGAGCGCTGGGGTTTGGGCATGGCTGTGACCCCGGAGGGGGTGGGGGCGGCTGCTGCCTCTCCCCGCCAGCACCAGCTTGCCCCAGCGCGCTGGGATTTGCTCAGAGAGCCTCCCAGCACTTTGGCTACCCTTGGGCACAAAGGTTTGGGGGGGTGGCGATGCCAGTGCCACCCTCTCCACCCCCCCCGCCCAGCACCCTGCCCATCCCTGCCCACCGGTGGGACTGAGCCCCACCAGCTGGGGGTGTTCCACTGGAGGATGTAGGGGCGTATCTTTGGGAAGGGGCTGAGCGGGTTCCGGGGGCATCCCCCGCTCTCCCCCCCGGTCCCTGTAGCGCCCCCGATCCCGCTGGTACCGGCCCCCGCCTTACCTGCTGCCGCTCCTCCAGCTGTGCTGTCACATCTGGGCAGCTGCGGAGCCCGGGGCTGGAGCGGGGGAGGTTCGGCTCCGGGTTCGGAATGACTGGGGCGGCCGGGGGGCGGCGGGCGGTGCTGGAGGGGA
>VWYP01015578.1:133590-184431 GCA_013400435.1 Pycnonotus jocosus
GGGGGGTCAGCCAGCCCGGGGGTCCCAGCGACCCCCCCAGTGTCCCCAGCGAGCCTTTCTCCCGGCGTACCCCAGCGTGGCGAGCTGCCCCCCGGTCCCCCCTGTGCGAAGCCCCTCGGGCTGCCCCTCCTCACCCCCCCAAATCCATTTGTTTATTAACCTGCAGCCAGGGGTCCCACCCAGCCCCAGGGCTGCCCCGGGCCGGGCAGCGGGCGATGCTCCGGGGCTGCCACACGCCTCTGCCGAACCGCTCCACGCTCTAAACTGCTTAAATAACCCTTTCAAAGGGATTTGGCATCTCAGCTCCGCGCTGCAGCCGGAGTCATCCCTCCCGGTTCGGGCACTCCCGGCCGCTCCGACCCTCCAGGAGCCCCGCTGGTTTTTGGGGGGAGGCCGGCGGTGCGGCGGAGCCTGCGGGGACACGCGGGGGACCGGCACGTGCCGGAGCCCGTTTGCACATCCCGCTGCACGTGTGGCAGCTCCGCCAGCCACCGAGCACGGCCGAGCAGGTAGGGAGCCCGAGAAGCCCAGGAGGGTTCGGTTTGGAAGGGGCAGTAAAGATTACCCAGTTCCAACCCGCCTGCCACGGGCAGGGACACATTCAACTAAATCCCCATCCAGCCTGGCCCTGGACACTTCTAGGGACAGGCACGGGCATGGATGCACGCCGAGGGCAGGCAGGGTGGGAAGGAGTGCGGAGTATGGGCAAACGTGTCTGGGAAGAGCTGGAGGACAGCAAACCGCCAGCGAGGCTGTGAGAGAAGGGAAGGAGCCAAGAGCTGGCAGTGCTGCCCTTCCTCAGCACCCAGGAGCTGGGCAAGGATGGGGAGAGCAGCCGAGACACGCTCGACCCCAGGTCCGCCACTTCCCTGTCCCCTGACACCTGCAGCAAGGCAAGAGAGGGGATTCTGCCCGACTTCTCCCTTGTGCCCACCCTTCCCCGCGCCCCCTTCTCCCTGCTCAGCCCTTCCATGCCCAGCGGCTCCCGAGCCTCACTGGAGAGGGGCTGCGCACCCCGAGAGACCCCTGGCCCCCCGAGAGAGAAACCAGCCTGCCCGCCCCTCCCCGGCAGAGCTCCCTCCCTGTGCGCAGCCCCTGCACGCAGTGATTCGAGCAGTACCATCCGTTCGGAGCTGCCATCCCCCGGGTTTGTGCCCCCCGTGGCCCCGAGGGCACGGGGGATCCAGCCCCACAACCCGTGGGGGGCTGGACAACCCGGCGCGGAGCTGGATGGTTCGCGGTGCCTTTCAAAGGATGCACAGAGTTTGCCGTGCAGCCGGTGCTGCGATCCCAGCTCCCGCAAGCTCCGGAGGAATCCCAGCTGATCCCAGCCCGCCTGCGTGCTCACCCACAGAGCCGGCTCCGGGCGCTCGCCATCCTCGCCATCCCCTCTGCTCTCCTCTCCCCGATCCGCAGAGTGTGGCGTGCCGCGGGAGCGGTGGCAGGCAGGCTCTGGGTGACGGAGGAGAGCAGGAAAAGGGGAGCGGGATTCAGTTCAGCTGCTCCATGCCCGCGGAGAGCCGGCGGAGAGTGGCGCTGGGAGCCGGGAGCGAGCGGGGGGCGGCTGGGACACGGCCCCGGTCTGGGGAGAGGGGACGGGGGCTGCAGCTCTGAGCCAGGGAGCAGCAGGGCGGGATGGGCAGGGAGGGTGGACAGGGACGGAGCAGTGCAGCAGAGCAAAGATGCAAACTGAGCCGCTCAGGCAGCTCTGAATGAGCGATGGGTTCGGGCTGCAGGGCTGACCCTTGCTGCCCTGGGGCGCCTTCAGCGCTGGGTGGACGCCGGCAGGAAGGTGGGGGTACCTGGACTGAAGTTTGCACCAGCAGCTGAGCCTGGGCAATGCAAAGCACGGTGTCCACTTGCTTCAGAAGCAGAACAGAGGTTCTGGTGTGCACCTGGCTGAGGGCACAGCCCAGGGGCAGAGCAGCCGGACCCCTGCCTGCCATCCCACAGCAGGGCTTGTCTGGGGAGCTGGGGAGGAGCAGGGATTTTGGCAGGAGCAAAAGGGATCTCCTCATCTTAGAGCATCTCCCAGGGCAGAGCTCAGCCTCTCTGGCACCACTCTCCATCCTTGCTCTCCAGGGACCGGCCACTTCTGGCTGCCCTGAGGACCATCCAGCTCGTGTCCTTCACTTCCTACAGGCTGAACATGCTGGAGCTGCTTCTCTCCATCCCCAGCATGGCCAGTCTGGCTGGCTGAGTGGGCTGGGGAATGCTTTGAGGGGGCTGATGGGGTCCAGAGCTGCCCATGAAGCGTGGCTGGGTCACCAAGGGCCCGACCCCCATGGGTGACCAAGTGTAGACCTACAGCCTGTGCCAGAGCAGGGCTTGGAGAGCCCAACTCAGCTTTGCATCAGGGACAAATCCATCCCATAGATCCTGCCTGGGGCTCCCTCCCAAGCTCCAGAGCAGGTTTGCAAGTGAAGATCTGCTCATCCCAAGCACCATTCAGTCTCACAGCTTCTGCTCTCCCTAGGAAGGAATGATTTGAAGACACTGGGACCTCCATCCCAATGGATGTCCCCAGGAGAACATCAATAACCAGGGCAGTGGGATGTCCTACAGCTGTCCAAAAGCCTTGGCAAAAATTCCAGGAGCTTGAGGCCATGGAACAGACAGCAGGAACCCTAGGGATCATGAGAGCTGTGGTCATGGTGAGGCAGGAGCCCATGGCAGGGGGTCTGCAGGGTCCCATGCCAGCAGCTGGGCATGCTGCTGCAGTGTTGCTTTGCTGGAGGGGCTATGGGGGACCCCCACCCCAATTTGGAGTGCTGTTGGTGCCACTGGCTGAGTTTCCCTCCTCTCCCCACTGCAGGTTGCCAGGTAACACAACCTGCCAGCAAAATGCCGTGGGACTCATGAAGCTGCCACCACTCAGGATCTTGCAGTCACAAGCAGAGGGGATCATTTTGGAAGGGGATTGGCCCCCAGTTCCCGTTGCTGGTGGGAGGGCAGTGATTCTGGGGCTGGAAGGCTGGAAAACAGCTGGATACAGCTCCCAGTGTGGCGGTACAGCCAGGCAGAGCTGTGAGATTTTGGTGTGTTACAGCCCAGTTGGGATTTGTGTGGCCGTGGGAAGAGGAACATCATCCGTTCATGGCTCTGTTCTGGGAGCTTTTACTGCTCAGAGGGCACCCTTGGCCTTTGCAGCTCCTCCATGTGCCCCTCGAGCTGGGCATGTCAGCAGCAGCAGGATGGGAGGGCACAAAGTCCTGGAGATGAGGGTGCTGTCACAGCCAGAACAACCACAGGGACAGGGTCCCTGCTCACCCTGTAAGTCCCAAACCTGGCCTTTGGTCAGCAGCCACCCTTCCTGTCACTTCTGTGCTTGCAGAGTGCTGAGGGGCCCAGCTGAGCCCGGCTCCTGGGTATCCTCTGAGCAATGGGCATCTCCCACCTCTGTCTGCCACCATCCTGCTGCTCCTGGGTGTCCCCTGTGCCCCCAAGCCACGGCTCAGTGTCTACACACACCAGGCAAACTCCTCAACCCCCTGCCTGCCCAGAGTTTCCCTTATTGCCTTTGACATCTCCTTTTACCGTGCACCGAGGGGCCGAGCCTGGGGCTGTCTCCTCACAGAGGTCCCTGCAGGTGGCTTCCCATTCAGTCCAGGGCTGTTTGCATCTGCAGCCTCACTCCGTGGAGAGGGGGAGAAACCCAGAGCATCCCCTGGGGCTGCTGGGGCATCCTTGGCCCCCCAGCCAGCCCCACTGCAGCGGGGGTCACCTTAATGCAAATGGTTGCGTGAGCGGGGATGAAATGAAGGGTGCTTGAAGGAAGGTGTCACTCCAGATAGATGTGCACGGGAGGGGACAGGGCCTGGGAAATCTTTGCAGATGCAGCAATTTTCCCCTCGTTTCTGGGGAAAGTAGTCTTTGTCTCTCTGAATCTGCAGTTTGCTGCCAGCCCTGCAATTCCTTGTGACAGCCACGGCCGGGGTCAGGGGAAAATCACAGCCTCTGTCCTGCAGGTGTAACGAGGAGGGGAGGTGGAGCGGGGCCGGGAGCTGATGGGATCGGGTGGCAGCTCACTCGCTCTGCACTGACTGTGCTGGCACTTCAGGCTTAGCAGGGAGAAAAGGCTCTTGGTGGGCATGGAGCAGGTGCCACGGGCGGATCCCATGGGTCTGAACAGCAGCAGAGCTGCCTGAGGGGCTGGGGGGGTCAGAGACCTTTCCCACAGCAACTCTCCCTTGTTGGGAGGCTCTGGGACTGATCCAAAGGAGCAGCTCTGCCCCCCTCCCACAGGAAATGAGGTGACAAGGAGGATGGAGATGTGTTGCCTGGCACAGCTGGAAGAGCAGAGCAGAGCAGAGCAGGTCCCGACAACACTGAGGGCAACGTGACCCCAGCCCTGACCCACAGCTCCCCTTGTTGCTCTCCCTGCAGTCCCTGCTGTGAGGGACACGAGGTGTTTTCCCTTTTTCTCCCCACATTTGTGCCCAAGGAGCCCCACCTGGATCTCCTGGGGAGCCAGGGCTGCTCCAGCCGAGCATCACGGCCGTAAATAAAACATGGCCAGCAGGAGCCGCGCCTGCCGTGCCTTCGCTCTCGTTATTATTTCATGCCCCCTCCCAGGCGGGTTCAGCTGCTCTGCTCACTCGCTGTTTGCCCGTGGCCTGCATGTCCCTGGCAGAGCCACGGGGCTCCCTGGGGTCCCCACCCTCCCTGAGGTCCCCACCTTCCCTCCTCTGCCACCACCCACCCCCACGGGCAGTGTCATTGCCGGACCCCCAAAACCCGTGCGGGTTTGAGCCCACCTCTGGGATGAAGGGGAGCAGGATGGGGCTGTCCAAGGGGTGCTGATGCTGTGTCTGTGCCTCTGCCCGCAGAGGATGAGCTGTGGGTACATCCTGTGCACCGTCCTGCTCTCAGTGGCCGTCCTCCTGGCGGTGACAGTGACGGGGGCCATCCTCTTCATGAACCACTACCACACGCCCGTCACCGAGTCCCCGCCCGTCATCAGCACCAACCCCGAGGAGGCCAACGCGCTGGTGACCATCGAGAAAGCCGACAGCTCCCGCATCAACATCTTCATCGACCCCAACTGCCCCAGCGCTGCCGGTGCCCTGGGCCGCGTGGAGGGGCTGCAGACCTCCCTGCTGCGCGCCCTCACCGACCACGACGCCGAGGCCAAGGCCACCAAGAGCCAGCAGAAGGCCCTGCTGGTCACGGTGGCCGACGAGGTGGCCAAGCTGCTGACCCACGCCGTGCAGCTGCGCGCCGACTGCGACGGCCTCAAGAAGGGGCACAGCGCCATGGGGCAGGAGCTCAGCGCCCTGCAGGGAGAGCAGGGCAGGCTCATCCAGGTGAGCCGGGGCTGGCAGGGCCAGGCAGGGCTCCCTGGGGGTGGGACTCGCTGTCCCAGTGTCCCTGGGGGCATGGCTGCTTGCAGCTCCAGGAGAAGGAGCTGAGGTTGAAGGCAAGTGCTTGGGAATTGGAATTTGGGAAGTGTCTCCCTGCCAAACCACCCCAGTGCTGGTGAGGCAGGGGTGCAGCCTCCCTCATTGTGGGTGTCCCAGCTCCAGTTTGGGAGCTCCAGTCAGAGCCAAGCACAGCACAGAACCTTCTCATGGGCAGTTCGTGCAACAACCAGCCCCCTCTCTTTACAATCCCCAAAATTTCCCAGCCAATGAGGAAATGAGTTCATGCAGCAACCAGCCCCACCTCTTTTCAATCCCCAAAATTTCTCAGCCAATGAGGAAATGAGTTCATGCAGCAATCAGCCCCCCCTCTTTACATTCCCTAAAATTTCCCAGCCAATGAGCTGTGTTGAAATGCTCACCTGAGTATGCCAGGGGTCTGTCAGGGGTTGTAGCAAGATCCAGGGCACGGCTGGATGCTCCTGGTACTCAGCTCCCTCTGCCCAGAGCTGCTTGTTTCTCGCTGCTTCACTCCTGTCCCCATCCTGCTGCTCTGCCACGGCCGCCCCGTGTCACTGTCCCAGCCTGGGTCACCTCGGGGAACGATGCAGAGCTGGCGGCTGCCTCAGGACACGGCTATTCCTGTCATCCTGTCCTTTGCCCAGAGGTGCTCTTTATCCCGTGGGGTGGCAGCACCAATGCACCCACGTTTGGGGATTTCTCCTCCCTGGTGGCAACAGGTGCTTATCTGGACCCTGACCCCTGCCAAAAAAGCAATAGAGATGTTTTATGGGATCTGCTGTGGATTTATGTCCCCACCAGCCCATAGCCTGGCACTGCTGAGCAGTGGGAGCAGGCAGAGTGGTCAAGGGGCTGGGATGTGGAAGGGATTTAACCATTTAACCACAATTCCGTGTCCCCCCGTGTGTCCCCCTCCCACAGCTGCTCTCGGAGAGCCAGACCAACATGGCTCGGCTGGTGAGCTCTGTCAGTGACGTCCTGGACACGCTGCAGAAGGAGCGAGGCGGGGCCCGGCCCCGGCTCAAGGCTGACCTGCAGCGAGCCCCGGCCAGGGGAGCGCGGCCCCGGGGCTGCTCCAACGGTGAGCCTGCATCCCTGGGGAGAGGGGAGTGCCTGGGGCTGCTCGTGGCAGGGAGAAAACCACCCCTGATGGGGCAAAGCATCCTGGAGAAGGGATTTGATACAGTGCAGGGGCTGGCAAGGAGGTGGAGAAGGAGGGAGATGGAAAGGTGTGTCCTGGAAGGGGGAGTTCTCACCGTGCAGCTCCCACTTGTCCATAAACCAGCCCAAAAGCCCCTTCACACCCCTGCAAACCCATCTACTCCCCACAGAGCACAGCAGGGACACAGGCAGAGCATTCACCTCCATCGGGTGTGGAGGGTGCATAAACAGTCACATTGCTCAGTGCTGGGTTGAGATGCAGCTGAGTGAGTCTGTCCTGGAGCTGGGAGCACGTGCCCACAGCCTCTCTGGGCATTGGCTTGTCCCCATCTGGGTCCCAGCTTGCCCTTGCCATCACACAGGGACACGGGGTCAATCTCTACCAGCTGCTGGGGAGTCCCCATGGTGGTGGCATCCCCCTTGGCACTGCTCACCCTGAGCATCGGAGGAGAAGGGAGGGAAAGAGCAAAGCAGCACCAAGCTGGCAACTAGAGCTGGAAGCGAGGTTGGGAGCCTGGAAGAAACGGCAAGGCATTAAATTAGATCATTAATTAACCAGCTTTCCCCTCATCCCACCCCATCCCAATGCCACGCTGCAGGCTCCCGGCCCCGAGACTGCTTTGACATCTATGTGAGCGGACAGCAAGAAGATGGGATTTACTCCATCTTCCCCACACACTACCCTGACGGCTTCCAGGTCTACTGTGACATGACAACGGACGGGGGAGGCTGGACGGTGAGCTGCCACCACGCTGGGGACACTGGGTGACGCCACCGCTGGCCACGGGCTGGCCCCGTGCCGGGGGGCTGGGGGTGGGAGATGTCACTTTGGACACTTGGATGTGTCATCAGGACGGGCAATAAATGTCAAGGGGCCCTGGCTGTGCACACAGAGCTTCCCAGTGGTGCCAGCCAGACCCCTGAGCCTGGACTGGGGAGCTTGGCTGGAGCTGGAGGGGGTTTCAGGCACGGAGTTGGGTGGCACCACTGGAATTTGTCCTTTTCAGCAGGGCTGGGGTGTGGTCGGGGCACAGTGTGGCTGTGAGGTGGTGCTGGGGCTCAGGGCAGACCCCAAACCCGGCTTGTTTGGCCTCATGTGAGGCTGGGGTGCCCGGGGCTCCTCGGATGCTCTGCTGATTCACTCCCTGTCCAATTCACTCTGCCACGGCGGCTGCGATGGCCCCGTGCTCAGTGATGGGGGCAGGGAGCAGGGGGATGGGGGCACAGGGCACTGCCAGCCCCCAGCCTGCAGCCCCCCACTGCCCCAGAGACCCTCGGGTGCCAGCAGCTCCCCCTACCCTGGAGGGCATCGCTTGGGGTGCCAGCAGGACAGAGAGGGGGTCCCAGGAGGTGGAGGGGTCTCAGCAGGAGGGGGGGGCAGGCAGCCTCTGCCCCCAGGACACCCTGGATGAGCCGGGCTGGCCAGCACCCCTCCAGCTGGGCGTTCTAGGAAACAAATCCCCACGATCTGATTCCCCTAAGCAGCTTTGAGCAGGGCCAGGAGGGAGCTTAGCCCCCCTGCCCTCGGGGGCTGATGAGCCTTCGACCTCCCAGAGCCCACCCTGGGCAGGAGGAACCTGTGGTGTCCGGGTGGGATCAGCAGCTCCAGTGAGGAAACTGAGGCACAGCACAGCCCGGGGACCTCAGCTCCCTTTACAGAGGGTAGAGGGGGACCCCTCTGGCTCCTCAGGGTGCGGAGGGTCCTTGCAAACCCCGTGCACAGCCTGCACAGCCTCCAGCAGCCCCAGCCAAGCCTGAAGAGCAGCCCAAGGTGATTAGCGAGGCACTCAGAGGCTTATTTAAAGCTGCTGCAGGCGGCAGGGCTCGGGCTGGGCTGGGGAGGGGGCACAGCGAGTGATTCTGAGCCCAGCAGCACCGGGAGGGTCTGGGGGTGGAGTGGCACAGACACCTCGGCTCTGCCCTGCCTTGATGGGGCCAGGAGCCAAACCAGGAGCTGCATCCCAGCAGTCCAGAGGCAGCCAGAGCTGTGCACAGCCCAGGCTCCTGCTTCTTGGGGCTGCTCTGCAGCAGAGGGTCCCAAACGCGCCCACCGTCCCTTGGGTGCAGGGATTGTCTCAGCCATCTCCCAGGGGCTGGGGATGTGAGGGCACTGGCTGATCCAGGCTCCAGGTGGGGCAGACCCTGGGAAATTTCCCTTCCCTTCCCTTCCCTTCCCTTCCCTTCCCTTCCCTTCCCTTCCCCTCTCCGGAGCGATTACTCCTGACATTTGGGCTTATTTGCATGTGGGTGGGTGGAAGCGATGGCAGCAGCTGAATCAATTTTGACTCGGGAGCTTGGGAGCTGCTGAGCTCAGCTCTGGCCTGCCTGGACAGCTCAGAGGCCGTGGGGACCAGGGCAGGGGGAACGGCTCAGAACCTCACTGTCCCCACAGAATGATCCACAGGAGCAGGGTCCTGCTTGCTCCCTGTCCCCGTCCTGGGAAGGCTGAGCAAGGCACAGCTGCTTTGTCCCCCCTCGGTCCTTGTTTGTGGATCTGGGTCGGTGCCCACCGCTGCTGATGGGAGCATCCCCATCCTGTTCCCAGCAGTGACTGTGACTGCCCAGTCCTGCTCCCCCCTTGACACCCACCTCTGGCACTTTCTTAAAGTTATAATGGGATGATGGAGGTCAAGGGAGGCTCAGCACCCCAGGAGGGCTCAAAAAGTTGCCTTTTCCTGTGATGTTGCCTTCAGAATGTCTTTGCAAATGCCCCACGCTCCTCCCAGTGCCCCTGAGCCTTCCTTGCTCCTCATCTGGGGCAAAATCCCCTGGGATCAGCATCCCAGTTCCATAAGCAACAGTGCTCTGTGTGCTTCAGCATCTTCTCCATGTACAACATTTATTGGGGAATGGTGGAAAAGCCAAAGAATGCAGAAGAAAAGGCTGTGGTGGTGGAGCAGTGATGGCTGAGTGTGTCCCCAGGGAGTTTCAAGCCCACCAGGAGTTTGGTGGAGCTGAGGGAGAGGAAGCTGCCACTGCCATGGCAGGCACAGGTTGATGCTCCCAATTTTCTCTGCTTTTAACCCATTTTTCTGGGTTTGTGGCTTTGCCAGGAGCCTGTCCCTGCCCCACAAGGGCGACTGGGGTAGGCAGAGAATGAGGGAGATAAATATTTCAGCCTTGCCTTTAAAGAAGGGAGGGAAATCCTTTTTGCTTAAGAGGGGGTGATGCATATTTGATGAGGAGGAAAAGAGCAGCCAGGCAGGGCTGGGAGCACCATGAGCCTGCGGGTCACTGGTGCACCCAGAATTCACAGAGGGGGATCAGGGGGCTCCCACAGCCCTGCCTGCACCTGGTGGGTGCACAAAAGAGGCACAGAAGGGACTGTGCAGGAGAGATGATGAGGATGGAGCAGGAGACTCAGGAGGATGCAGGATCTCCAGCACTCACCACCTGATTTCCAGCCCCTTGGGGCTGAGCTTGGTGAGCAGTGGGGCACTGCAGGCTTCCCCTGGGGTGATTCTGAGCCCTGTCAAGGCTCAGGCAGTGCAGCCCTGTCCCACATGCTTCCCTGGGCACCACTCAGGCAATTGGCCTATTTACAACCGTGGGTCAAAGCCGATTAAGAGGCAGCCCCAGTGCTGCACCCAGCGCCTTCCCCAGGCGCCAGCCACGGAGCCGAAGCTGCCTGGGGAAAAGCAGCTCCAGGCCCCTGTCCAGCCACACTGTCCCCCTTTCCCAGCAAGCCTGAAGAAAGCCCCTTTAAAAGGGCTTAACCACAGCTTCTCAAGCGCTCAACGCGGGGATAAAAATTAAGGCTCTAATTCTAGAAGGTAAGTACAGCAGGATCAGAGCTGTGCCGTGCCCGGGAGCGTGCCGGAGCCTCAGCCACACACACAGCCCCAAAAACGCCCGTGTGGGGAGGGGAAAACCAGGGAGAGGCTCACAAGGTGGTTCTGCTTCACATGCCAGGGTGGAACTCTGTGCAGGAGGGCAGAAGCAGCCAGGGGGAGCAAAGCGTGGTGGCTTCAGGGCTCATCCACATTCCCCAATCCTGGGATGCTGGAAGCTCAGCTCGGCAACCCAGCCCACCTCTGAGGATGGGGTCCTCTGGCTCCTGGTTCTGCCTAAATCACTGAGTGTCCCAGCTGCCCCCACCATGGCCTCGGGAGTGCAGAGCTCGGTGAGAGGGGGGCAGATTTGCTCAGCCAACTTTAATGCAATTAATCCAGGGCTGGAGGCTTAATTAAGTTCAAATGGTCAGGCATGAAGCAGCATTTTCTGGATGGCTGTCAATAAATCAAACTCAAAACTATGGATAAAAGGGGATGAAACACACAGGGCACACACACCAATGAGCAGATGGGAGAGGAAAAGAGAAAGGCTCCGAGCAGAAAAGCTGCATTGAGCCCTGGGATCTGCCTGGGATCTGGGGCTCTGCAGGACTCAGGGCACTCAGGGCCCCACAGTTAATTTCTCTGGGAGACTAATGAGGCTGTCACTGAGATGATACTTTGTGATAGGGAGAGCAAGGAGATCCAGGAGGAAGAAATCAGCAGCTGGGTTTTCACACAGATCTGAGCACCCACTGTTGGCAGGAGAGCTGACAGTGACCTGGGCAGCACGAGCTGCAGGACAGAGCTCGGGTCATGCCATCCCTGTCTCTGCTCCATGTCCTGGCTCTTTGGGGGAGCTGCAGGGTGTCCACCCCTCCAGGGACACCCGACCCCTTCCCAAGGAGCCTCAGGTGTCAGCTCTGCTCACATTTCCAGTCAGAGCATCCTGTGAAGGGTTTTACCTGACCGGACTCACCCACCCCTCGGAGCCGGCAGGCAGTGATCCCGATCCCGCATTTCCCTGGGGATTTCTCCCCAGCATCACTGAGTAATCACTGAGCCGACAGGGGTTAATTTGTGCCGCTGTCTAATCAGGCAGTGGCAGGGGGAGGTGGGCAGCACGGTGGGGAGCAGAGGGGCTGCCTGGGGCTCACAGACCGGGAGCAGCCCCACAGCTGATGCTCTTTGTGTCTCCCCAGGTGTTTCAGCGGCGGGAGGACGGCTCCGTGAACTTTTTCCGTGGCTGGGAAGCCTACCGGGATGGCTTTGGGAAGCTGACAGGAGAGCACTGGTTAGGTGTGTGGGGCAGGCAGGGCTCGATCCTGGGCAGGCTGCACTCCCCTGGGGAGGTCTGGAATTTCCTTTGTGATGGAGGGGACACTGAAACAGCACCCAAGTCCTGAGAGTGATGGGCTGGGCAGGCAGGGAGGGGCTGGATCTCCCTGGACACTCCCCACACTCCTCTCCCTCTGCCAGGGCTGAAGAGGATCCACCTGCTGACGGTGCAGGGCAGCTACGAGCTCCGCATCGACCTGGAGGACTTTGACAATGGCACCGCCTTCGCCCACTACGGCAGCTTCGGGGTGGGGCTGTTCTCTGTGGACCCCGAGGAGGACGGGTACCCCATCACCATCGCTGACTACTCAGGGACAGCAGGTAGGGCAGCAGGATGGGGGGACACACCTGGGCCCACGGGCAGGGGGAGCCCACAACCACCAGATCCCCTTGCTGGGGTGTTCCAGAGTTCCACAGGCTGCAGCCCTGTAGGCTCAGGGAGCTGGAGACGGGGGTGAGGTTGGGCATCTGCTGGAGGAGCCCCCTTGTAGGAGCCTCACTGGGGTGCCCAAGGGAGCCCCACAGAGCAGGGACCTGGCCCAAGGGTGGGAAGTGCCCACCAGGACTCCTTTCCCCTGGGACAGGTGACTCCTTCCTGAAGCACAACGGGATGAAGTTCACCACCAAGGACCTGGACAACGACCACTCGGAGAACAACTGCGCCGCCTTCTACCACGGGGCGTGGTGGTACCGCAACTGCCACACCTCCAACCTCAACGGGCAGTACCTCCGGGGCCACCACAGCTCCTACGCCGACGGCATCGAGTGGTCCTCCTGGACCGGCTGGCAGTATTCCCTCAAGTTCACCGAGATGAAGATCCGGCCCATCCGGGAGGAGAATTAGCTGATGGCATGAGCCCCCCCCGCCCTGCCCCACACCGTGCCCAGTCCCCTGCCCGTCCCCACCACCCTGCAGACCCATTCCCTCAGCTGCCATCCTCCCCATCCTCTCTGAGGGCTTGCCCACCTCTGAGGGGCCCCTGGGGAGCTGCCAGTGAGGGTGACTTTGGCTCCTGGGCACCCACAGACGTTGCCAGACCTTTGCTTCCCACTGCCGTGGCTCCCCTGCAGCCAGAACAGGTCCTGGCCAGAGTGTGACCCTGGCCTGTGCTCATGGCTGGGGCAGAGGTGGCCAGAAGGGTCCCACAAGGGAGGAAAGGGGCTGCCTGGAGGGAAGGAAGGAGGGATGGAGCAGCCCAGGCAGGCTGAGCACCTCTGGTCACCTCTGCTCTGGGCACTGACACCTGGCAGTGGGCTTGCCAAGCTGGCAAAGGACTGGGGACAGTTGTCATGGGGAACCCCAGGCCCCCAAACCCCCAGGAGTGGGATGAGGCTGCTCCACAGCTCCAGCTCCCCCCATGGTGCTACTGGTGATGGGGAGGGCTCAGCTGGGGCAGCCTGACCGTGCCAGCAATTCCTTCTCCGGACTGCAGAACGCTCTCCTCTGCCCCTGCAAGAGCAACGCAGCTGGGGAGGGACAACCACCAGCTCCTTAGTCCCTGTTGTCCCTGTCCTGACTCCTGGAGCCTCCCAGCAGGTCAGGACAGCCCAAAGTGAGCCAGAACAGTGCTGCAAGGACGCACACGCAGAACCGAGCACGGCACGGAGCTGTTTTGGCAGCGCTGGGGAAACAGGGAGCACAGCAAGGAAGAGGAGGAGGCGAGGAAGGCTCACTTTCCAGCACAGCTTTGCCTGCATTTCACAGCTCCTCCCTCCCAGCCAGACCCATCGGATTCACATCAGACTTTTGCCATCCAAAAGCTGTGACCTTTCTCCAAACCCTTCGGGCAGCTCAGCCCCATCTCCCAGCGAGCCCCCTCCTCTCGCTGCTGGCCCGGGCACCCGCGCTCATTCCCACCCCGGCTGAGCCTCGGCACTGGCTCGGCACCTGCAGATATCCAAAGCCTTTCATTCTCTCAAATCCCGTTAAGGGTTTGCAAAAAAGAAGCCCCGAGTGGGGCTTAGCATCTGCAGGGCCCTGATAACGGGGCAGCAGCACCAGCCCAAGCAGGAGCTGCCATGGGCTGTGGGACTGATGTCTCCTGCTGGCTCCCTGCAAGGACTCAAACGGGGGATTTTGTCCAAAAAAAATGAGAACCAAATGTGAGCAGACTCTGGACCAGGAGGGGAGGGGACAGACAGACCCTGCCACCCTTTACATCATTTTCTGCCCGTGCTACAGCAGAGCTCTGGCCCCAAGAAACACCATCAGACAGACGGATGGACTGAGGAGGGGAGGAAAACTCCCCCTATCTCCATTTCCAGGGGAGCTTAAAGCACAGGGAGATCAAAGGCTCAGATTCCCAACTGCACCACGTTTGTACTCCCCCCTGTGATTCTTCTTTTTTTTAAGCCTTTCCCACCTCGGATCTTGTGCTGGACAAGCTCTCTCACCTACTGGGTGAGTTCCTGTCTGTCTGCCCTGACAGAGAAACGGACAAATGATGCACTGGGATCACCACAGCTTTTTACTCTGCCAGAGAGGTCCTTCAGAGCCCCCAGGTGAGGATGAGCTCTGAGTGAAGGGCACTCAGCTCTGCACACTCCATCCATGCCCAGAGCAGCTGCTCAGGCCAGCTTCTGGAACGGTGGGAACAGGGGGAATCCCAGCATTTCTGAGCACAACAGCAGGAGCCCTGACAGCCTCCAAGGAGCTTCCTGTGTTCCACTGGACCTTCCTGGAATGGGTCCTGCCTGCACCCACCTTTACTTTTGGATCAGTTGTTTTGGTGGATTAGCTGTAGCTGGATTTTCTGATGCTTTGGGCAGGAATGCACATGGAACCATGGGTGGGGAGGCTCATTCCCCCCCAGAGCCCCCCCTTTGGTGTTCTGCTGTGCCAGGGAGGGGATGCTGTACCTTGGTTTGTTGGTAGCACGTCCTTGTGTAACTGCCTGTGTCACCCAGGGCCCCCCAGAGACTTTGTTTTGACTTGCACGAGAGGTATTTAATCCATGCCAGGATGCAGGATTTCCCAGGATTATTCCCAAGAGCTCACGCATTGCTCCATGGCCCCGGATTAGGTTAAACCCATCCATGGTGACACCTCCCTGGACAGGGGTGGGCAGGGGTGACCGGGGGGCTGGGGTGTGGCCATGAACCTTCCCAGGGAAGCCCTGGGCCAGGCCGTGGTGTGTAGCAGTGCTGTGAAGTCCAGGTCGTGTGTGAGTGTGTCCAATGCTGTACATGTGGACTTTCTAAACTCCTTAATAAAAGGATCTCATCGTTACCCACTGTGTGACAGCCCTGCACAGCCTGGGGACACGGCCAGAGGGACCTGCTGTGGTGACAGCAAAGTGTGACACTGAATCACTGCAGTTCCTCGCTGTGCTGGGGGGGTGGCTCATGGCAGGGCATCCTTGGGGATTTGCTCACCACATTGAAACCACACTGCAAAACAAAAGCTGGGGAGACCCAGGGGGCTGAGGAGGCTTCCCAGAGCTCCAGCCCAAACCAAGGCCCTGCAGGACCTTGGGGTGGCCCTGGGGCTGGGATTTGGGAGGGTGGCAAGTGTCTGTGCCAAGGGGTCCTGCTTCCTGCTCCGATGGACAGAGCACTGAGTGATGCCCCCAGCCCCTCCCTGATGCCCATTCCACTGCCACAGCCCAGGACAGACCTGGAGGGGACAGCAGGGTGCCTTGGGGACCAGCTCCAGCACTGGTGGCTGCATGTGTTGACCAGGGAGGGTGGGAGCACTTGGGCATGTCCATGTGGGGCCAGGCCCTGGGTGGGTTTGGGGGTGCTGGGGTCTCCAGTGGTGCCTGTGCACACAAACCTATGTGTGGGACCCCCAACAGCTGCACACAAGGACACACCAGCCAGAAGAGGGGGACACACTTGGGTCCCCAAATGAGACCCTGAACATCCCTGACAACTGCCAAGGACACAGGGCCAGCTCCCAGCTGCTCCTCCAAATGAGGCAGCAAACGAGGGCGGCGCGTTAATGAGTGGTGTTGCTGTGTTCCCATTGTGGCAGCTCCACCAAGCCCTGTCCCCTCCCCGAGGAGCCCACCCTCCTCTCTCTGTGGCCACACGCCCAGGGGGTGTCACGGCAATCAGCCCGGGGCTATTTAATGGCCCAAGGCGGGCTGGCCGCTCATCTGGACACAGGGTGGACACAGAGGGTGGCAGCACCGAGGTGCAGAGGTAAGTGACTGATCTGTCTGTCTGTCTGTCCCTGCTTTACACCCCCGCCTCGATGGGCAGCACAGCCAGGGAGGAGTCAGAGGCTGGTGGGAAGCAGCTGGGGACCACTAGCACCCCCAGACCCCAGGAGGGGCCTCAGCAATTCGGCTCCATGACGGGCAAAAAGGGAGCGTGCAGAACAGAGGCAAGGTGTGAAAAAGGAAGGGGTGAAGCCCAAAGTGAAGCCCCAGGGCTGAGGGGTGTTGGGAAGGGCAGGCAGGGGCTTGAGTGCACCTGGGTCTGGTGCAGGAGTGAGAAACAGCTCCCTTAGGCAGGCGTGGTGCAGACAGCCTGGCCCCCAGCACCTGCAGCAGCTTTCAGGCAATATCGCCAGATAATAATAATAATAATAATAATAATAATACCGGTTTCCTCTTTCTGAGCCTTTGTGGGAGCAGAAGAGGAGGCAGAGCAGCCCTGTCCCTGCAGAAGGTCACCCACTGCCTGTGGCACCGCACGAGGCTCAGGGCTTCCCTCCCTTCTGCTCTTCTCAGACCCCTCTGCCAGGGCAGCTCCGAGCCCATTAAAGCAGAGGAGGACCCCGAGCACCTTCCCCTGCCCCCGTGTCACCCAGGCACAGCGGGCAGGACCATGGGGACCATCAGGGTGATGCCTCCAAGAGCAGCTCCGGAGCCCACGGCCCTGCCCGGCTCTCAGCCCCGTCCCCAGCACAGCCCAGCGCTCGCTGTGACCCAGCGGAGCCGCTCCAAGGCTGGAATTCGTGAGCACGGAGCTGGAGCCGATGAAGAGCAGCAGCTCTCGGGGAGGCTGGGGGGAAGCTCAGACCCCCCAGCACCCCCACTGGTGCTGGGTGCTGCTGTGGAGGCTGCAGAAGAAGCTTGGTGGGTTCTATAGGGGCGGCAGGGCAGGTTTAGGGGTGCTGCAGCGGGAATGGGGAGCCCGTGCTGCTGCCTCACCCTGCCCGAGGATGCTCGCTGCTTCTTCACTGACACTGCTTCTCCTCCCTGTGCTTCCCCCAGATGAGAGCACGCTACTCGCTGTCCTGCCTCTTCCTCCTGGGCCTGGGAGCCTGCTTCCCTCCCGGCGAGCGCTGGGAGCCCGGAGAGCCCGGGGAAGGGGCTCTGCTCGGTCCCGGCTGGCAAACGGCGGCGGAGGGCCGGGGTGCCGGCTGGAGGGCAGGGGCAAAGCGGAGGAGAAGCGAGGAGCTGGAAGCGCTGCTGAGCATCGCCCGGGAGCTGCGGGGATACGGCGCGATCGGGGCCGGGCAGCGGCCGGGCAGGCGGGGGGGACCCGAGGCGGTGCCCGTCGGAGGGGAGAAGAGAAGCGGCACCCTGGGGAACCTGGCAGAGGAACTCAACGGCTACAACAGGAGAAAAGGGGGCTTCACCTTCCGCTTTGGGAGATGAGAGCTCGGAGTTGATTCCCCACCTCCCGCGGGTCACCCCGTCCCGTCCTTCCCTTCCGCCTCACCTGGGTTTGTTCGGACAAAAGGATATTGGGGGTTCTGCTGCTGGGATTGCCTTGGGGAGGGGGCGACGCTGCATTTGCTCCGTTCCCAGCTCTGCTCTAGATCTCCCATCCCTGTTCCCTCCTGATGGGATGGAAGAAGAGGAGGGTCCCTAAAGGAGAAATCACCAAATCCCTTCCCTGCTCACACACAGCTTTGGCTGGGGCACAGGGCAGGGCCTGGTGCTGGGTCTGCAGGGATGGCAGAGAGCAGGGATGGCACACGGGCATGGGCAGAGCAGGGGTGGCACAATGGGACAGGCAGTGCCAGGAGGGCCAGGCAGCCAGGCTGGGGGGTTACAGCAGGATAGTTCTGGGGCTGAGTCCCCCCAGGGACTGCCTGTAGTCCAGAGCCAGTGTCAGGGAGGAGAGGGTCCCTCAGAGCTCTCCACTGAGTTCCTGCTCTTCTGCCTATTAAGGAAAAGTCCCTCGGGCAGCAAATTCTGCTTAGTGTCAAGATGCCTCTTACACGAGGCAGCTCCTGCCTGCAAAACCAGAGCAGAGCAGTGGGGTTTGAAAAAATCTTGTCCTCAGTAACCCCTGGTGTGAGCACAGACAGAATCCTGCCCTGGCACAACCAGTCCTGCCACAGCCACACCACCCTGCCCATGCCCTGACCCCCAGACTCCTCACTAGGGTGAGATAGCCATGCCTGACCTTCAGTGTCCTTGTCACATCCCCCAGCTCCTGCCTGACAGCCTGGCCCTTCCTAATGCCCCCCTGGTCTCATCACTGCCTAATCCCAGCTCTAGCTGCTGCAGAACTTGGGTGCAGATGGACTGAAACAAGAACTACACCCACTGAGACCACTGAGAGATGCTCAGTGTCACCGGTGGTGCAGCTTTGGGAACCATTAGCCCCCAAAAGGGAAAAGCCTCACTGCCCAGCCACTGCCTTCCCCTCTTTCAGGCAGATTTAGCTCTGCCTATCCCAGTGTTTTCTCTGTGCCTGCCAGAGGTACCAGCAATCAGAGCTCTAACTACCTGCTGCAGGCACTAAAGGCAACTCACACATTGAGCCACTGCTGATATTTCATTGCAGGCACAAAAATGAGCCCGGAGATGATTTGCAAGCGCTAAATTGCACCCTCAAAAATCAGAGACCGTGGCAGGACTTGGTTGGGGGAGTAAAAAGATTTAAAAAAAACCCCTAAATCAGGCTGCAAGAGGTGCATTGTAATATCCATCAAGCAGACAGAGCACTTAATGCAGTGCTGCGTGAGTCGTTCTGGCAGCAGGAGCAGCGACTGAGGCTGAATGGAGGGGCTGGAACCCAGAGGGAAACAGGTGAGGGGCAGCAGGTCCGGGGAGCACTGGGGGCACAGGGTCAGGCTCATCCAAGGAGGGAGCAGAACGGGAGGGACTCCAGGTTTGCAGGGACACAGACAGTGCCAGGGTTTGGCCCTCATGCAAGGACTGTGAAGGTGAGGAAGGGCATCTCCTTCCCCTGCATCCCTGACCATCTCCCAATGGCGAGCACAGCAGCGACCGCCGACGGCTCTCAGGGTGGCTGAGCCCACTCCAGGCACCCCCAAACCCATCCCCATCCCTCTCAATCCCCGGCCCACCCCAGAGCCCCTCTGTTTGGATCGGGACGCAGCCGCCGCGCTCGCATCACACAGCGGAGACGGACGGAGCTTCATCGATGTTTCCATGGCAACGACTCCCCCCCACCCCTTTCTTTTGAGTGTTCAAACCATCAATAAACACGCACTGATCAATTTTACCCTGCGCTGGAGTCGGGGGGAGGGATGGAAGGGAGGAAAGGGGAAGAGTTTTGGAGTAACTCTGGGTTAGTGAGGGCTGGTAAATCCCTGGCTTTGCTGTGATGGATCATTGCAGGGGAAAGTGGCACTGACTGCTGAGGAAAGGGAAAGGAAACCTGCTGTGGCTGCGGGGATGCCTGGGCTCCTACACTCAAGTCCGGGAGAGGAGCAGGCTCAGAACAGCCTCATAAAAGCTCACACATAACGAGGCTTTGATTGATGTGCAATAACCTCTGTAGAACTCACTGAAAATTGGAGCACTTACCTGGCAGGTGGGACAGAGCTGGGCTCAGCCCCCACGCCCCAGGACTCCTCGATGGGCAGCTTGGTGCCACCAGGGCAATGCCATCAGCCTCCTCACCCTCTGTTAGGGAAGGGGCTCCTGCCAGGCTGTGACATGGGGCAGGTGAGGGGCCGTGGCATCCTTGAACACCCCTGAGCACACCTTAGGGTGCCTGGGAAGGGGCAGCATTCCAGGCTCTTGATTACTGCTCCTGGGGGATTAATGTTGGGGAGGGGAGGTAAAAGTGAGTGGAAAATAACTGCTTGGAGCCTGGGGATGTGGCTGGGAGGAAGAAGGGGGCTGGAAAGCCCAGCCTGCACACTGGACACGATATCTCCCACAGGAAACAACAGCCCTTCCCAGTTCCTCTCCTCCTGATGGAAGGAGCAGCTCCTGAGGGGACACTCAGACCCCAAACATCTGTGAGAGAGAGGTGGAGAGCTTAGAACCCATCAACTCACCAGTCTGTAAGGAGCTGGATCAAACCCCCTGGATTCCTCTGCACACGGGCAGTGGACAGCAACACAGACACTGCCATCCCTGCTGGGACTCTCCATGAAACACCCATTAACCTTCCCTGCCCAGACACAACCCTTGGCCCTCCCCTGGCCTCTGCTCATCTGCTCCACCTCCATGGGCTGCTCCTCATCGTTCCTCCAGCCCGGGCAGACCTGCAGCACTACAAACACACACAACAGGAGCAGCAAATCCCAGAAACCCAAAGGATCCTCTGCACGGGAAGAGCCCGGTTTAATTGCGTCCCAGGGACTCATGAAGAAGCTCTGTGTCTCATAACTGGGTCATGCAGGCTGCAGGAGCACAGGTGGGACCTTTACCAGCAGAATAGATTGTAGGGCAAACAACAGAACCCTCAACAGGGAGGTGATTGCCAGGAAAATGTTCAGCACAGCCTGGTTTGCAGGTCAGCTTTCTGCTGAGCTGGATCTACCTGAGCAGCACTGCCAGGAGGACAGTCCTGAGCCTGGCCCCAACACTGAAATGACTGAGGGCTGTCCCTCTCTCACAGCTTTAGGGGCATTGGCACTGCCAAGGCATCAGGACTGACCAGGAATTGATCCAGGAGCATCATTCTCAGCAGCCCAGCCAGGCCAGGTCTCACCCTCGGACAAGGAGTGTGTCCCACACTGCTGCCAGCCTGCTTTTAGATGCACAGGTGCTGACAGGAACCCTCTCAGAGGTGACACTGTGCTTAGGTGTGTATTTTCCCCTCTTTTCAATTGTGGAAGGATGAATGTTGGCCAAGGGAGAGGCTGTGGGCTGTCCCTGACCATCCTGGGGGACAGACAGTGGTCTGGCACATCTGAAAACACCACTGGCCCAGCCAGGCTGCCACACCAGTCTGACCATAAAAACATGGGGTTTGTAAGAAAAAGAGTGAGCATAAAACACTGACCACATTTTACATCTGGTGACAAGCAACTTCTCAACAAAAAGTGAGATGACATTAAAGGAAAACTTAAAAGAGTGAACATTGTAATTTCAAAGACAGGAAAACCAAAACAAAACCACAAACACAGCTATTTTTCCCCCAGAGCACTCTCACTTTCAAGCTCAATAGCCTTGAAAATTGGAGCAATCAAACTGTTAAATGCATCGATCTGTTAAATCAACTCCTACTGTACTCAGCTAAATTTAGCCTTTAATCCCCTCTCTCACTCCCAACACAGCAGATTCGGGGGCTTTCCCCAGTGAGGTCAACCAGCCTCTGCCTTCCCACGACACCACGGACCAGTCCCTAAGCCAGCAGAGATGGAAACCACCAGCATTGAGGGGCAGGTGAAGCTTCTCCATCTTCCCTCAGCCCAGAGCTACTCCCCATATTCAGGTTTGGACCCTGACCTTTGCCAGGCTGTTGGTCCCAATCCCACCCAGAACTCCCAGAGCGCTGCAGCTCTGCTCACTGCAGCTCCCTTTGCTGTGCCTGTGCCTGGCCAAGTGCAGGTCATTAATTGTGTTTGTATTCACCAGTGCATCCTCCTGCTTCTCCTTCAGCTTCTTCAGCCTCACCAGCAGCAGCCCAAGGCAGCTGCTGCCACACCAGCCAAGGTTTCCCCTAAAGCCTTGTCCCCCCAGCTCAGGAGTGAGCAGTGCCAGAACCCATGGACTTCACCAGGGACTTATTGAGGGGATTAGAAATGCAGAGAGCTGGGTTACAACCCTAAAACATCACTGGGGAACTGTGGGACCTCGGGCACACCACACTGTCACCTGCCCTTGTTGCCTCCTCATCCTTTTAGTCTTTAGCATCTTCATTAATCAAAGCAGTGGCTCATTTTAGAGGCTGCTCAGCACCTGGAAATGTCCCTCCCTCAAGGTTTACTAGAAAGGCTGAAGGGAAACAGAAAATAAGAATGGGCAACCAGAAATGAGGGAGGGAACTGTATGAGGAGAGAAACTCATGGGTCATTTCATAGCAGAGGAGGAGGAAAACACAACACAGCTGAATGACAGAATACAAACCATTAACAGAGAAGTTAAATCAAATCTCTGATCTAAATCTCCTTGAAGACAACAGCAAAGTCTTTGTCAGAAAGTCAGAAGAGGTGATGACACACTCTTACTCTGTGCATCTCTTTTCTCTCCTGACTTTTCAGAGCCAGATCAAAGGAAATGGGAAGGGGCTGCTGGCCTGGCTCTGACCATCCCACTGTGCTGAAGGGTCACAATCAATCACCCAAACAGTGAACCCCTGGTTTTGGATGAGGAGTCTAAGGGGACTCAGCTGGGTTGGAAAAGTCTCACTAACAGACAAAAACAAGTTTTCCTCAACATTGATTTATTTTTAAATATACTACGCAAGAGAGACTGGAATAAAAAACAAATCAAAAAAATGGAAATAGAGAAAGAGAGAAGAATTGAAAGTCATGTACAGAAACAATCTGTACTGGACTAAATTAAAGGGGAAATGACCCCCTTAAGTATCACAGAGATGAAGGACAGAGCTATTTACACACTGTAAAAAAGACAAGTCTACAAAAGTGTGTAATAACGAGATACAAATGTATAATATAGTGGCACAATATGTTATCGAAGTAAAAACAGTACCTCCAGGAAAGAGACAATTCAAGGGTTGGGTTTTTTCTTACACTTTTAAAGGCAGCCTGTGGCAGAAGTGTGTACTTTCTTTTGAACATTTGTCACGTGTTAAGTCATGGCTGTTTGTGAGGGCGAGAAGTGGCATGAACACACACGAGTGAACTACTAGAAATCATATACAAAACAAACAGTTCCAAAGAGAACAGCATAAAATACAATTGAAGGCAATTAGTGTTTAAGATACACAAGAGGGGTCACGAGTTACAGGGGAACAGAAAATGGAAAATGTGTTTTTCTCATGTTTGGAACTGTTAAGAGGAGTTAAATTGCACCGTTAAAAGCCCTAAACCTTGTTCTTTCACTATTGTCACGAGTCACAGTTAGTTCCCAGCATTAATTGGGAAGGTCACAGGACCTTGGCAGAAAGGCCAGGAGTTTTGCTGTCAGCATGTTGTGGCAGTTTCCTCAGGAGATGCACCCCAGAGAAGTGTCTGCAGTCTCCACAGATCCTTGTTTGATGCTGGATGGAACCATGCTGGCACGAAGGCAGAAATGCTTTTAACCCCAGAGTACTGGCACTGGAGCTCCTCCCAGGGGGTTCCAGTGCACAGAAAGGCAGGCACCACAGCCTCCCAAAGCACAGGGCTCTGCAGGAGGGCAGGGGCCAGGCTCCATCTCCCTTCGCAAAACAAAGAGCTGGAACTTCAACTGGAGATGCAGCAGCTCTCCCCGACTGTGATGGGCAGGCTCAGCCAGAACAGCTGCTGGAGGCACAGCGGTGTCTCAGAACTCACCCTGAGCCATCTCTTCCCACTCCCACCCTCCCAGCTGCCCAAGCTCTGCCACCTCCAGCCCAAACACCAGCCCAATTACTGTCAGACATCACCAGAGTGCCACAGCACATCCTCCTCCAGACCTTCTCTGCTGCTGAGGGAGATCCACAAACAGCTCCTGGGCTGGGCCATCAGCAGGTGCTGCCTCCAACACTGCAAGCCCAAGCAATCCACTGGAGCTCAACAACACTGAGAAACTACTGAAAACACAGAAATGAGGGGTAGCAGGTGGAATCAGAGGAGGAATTTGGGCAATCATCACTTGTAGCATTTGTCATTAAAAAAACCTTACACTAATAATTTTTCCCCCTTCCCTCCCAAGCACCAAATCTGTTGCATTTGTGTCAGGTAAATATCAGACCTGGGCCAGGGCCATGTGCTGGGCAAACTCTCCCAAGAAATGCAGTGGGTATATTGCTATCCAAACACTCATCCTCATGTACAGGGGGGCAAAGAGAGGGGACAAAAATGCAGTACAAAGTCCTCCTGAGGAGGATGGCAGCTCAGTGTCCACCAGTCTGGCTTCAGTCTCAATGGTCTGTCCAGAACAATAAAATATTAATACAAAGGCATGGTGTGACATCAGCATTTAGACTTGTAGTCCACAAGGCAAGAACTCCACAGATAAGACGGTTACAAGTGTAGGAAACACAGGGAATCTGAGTTCAGAGGGTGGGAAGTGCCTCCTGAACACAGCCCTGCCCTTCGGAGCTGGGGCGTCCATTCACAGTCTGCGTCCTTGGCACAGCCCTAACCCCAACGCCCCGCTCCTTTGTCAGTCCAGTTACTCTCTCCACAGCTGGCTTTGGCCCATTGTGACTGATTGATTCACTTGTTTTGTTTTTCAGCCTGGTTTCTTGCTACCTCTGAACAATGTCGCTGATTTCTTTCACCGAGCTGAGCAGTTTGCTAAAGTCCTGGGTGGCGGCAGGGCCGCTGCCAGCGGTGGCCGGGCAGATCTGAAGCTCCCGTAGGTTGTTCTCCAGCTTATTGATGGCCTCCCGAAAGGCAAATTTGTTCCTCATCTGCTGAATGGAGTCCACGTAGCTCACGCAGAAGGTGTAGAGGTTCTTGCCAGCCTCCAGGACGGCGCTGTGGCTGGCCATCTGCTCAGAGTTCTTGCTGATGGCCAGCCGTAGGGCCTCGGTGCTTTCCAACACCACCCCTTTGGTGATGGTGCCGCTGGCAATCCTCTCCGGGGGCTGCCGGGTCTTCCGCAGAGAGACCCTGGTGGAGATGAGGGGGATGAAGGCTGTGGATGACGTCTGGTCCCCGCCTGGGGCAGAGGGTACGGATGAGGAAGAGGCAGCTGGGGTTGCTGTGCTCAGCAGCAGCTTTGTAGAGGACTGTGGCTTTGGTACAGAGGGGATCCCCAGCTTTTTCACACCTTCCCCTGACTGGTTTGGCTTGACAGCATCACTGCCTGCAGCCTCTCCAACCTGAGTCAACTGTTTGGATTTTGGCCCAGACACCACATCTGCTGCTGCTTCATGGCTGGGACTGTGAGAAACCTTCCCAGGCTTGGCAATGGAAGATGAAGACAGTGGGAGTGGAGGGGCTGGTTTCAGCTTTGATAACTTCCCTTTGTCCTTCCCTGCTGACTCTGAGGTCTGCTTGAGCCTCCTCAGGCGTGGCTCCTCAGAGGAAGCTTTGCTGGCCCCCACGAACCCAGCAGGGTTGGGTTTGGCAGCAGAACCTTGTTCCATCAGCACAGTGGTACCTAAGGCACTGGATTTGACTCCATCATCCTTGTGGAGCCCGCTGGAGGAAGGAGGGGCAGCAGGTTGCCTACGGCCAAGTTTTGGCGTCAGGGTGGGAGGGCTGGAACCAGGGCTGGACTCTGCATCTTTGAACACATCATCAGGGGTCTCTTCACTCTTCTTAAGCAGCCGTGGAGGAGGGGTCACTGTTCCCCTGACAGCAATGTCAGCCTTGGCCTCACTGGCCCGCTTCCTTGGCAGGGCTGGCTTCTCACTTTTGTGCCCTCCAAAAGTGGAGGAATCAAACTGGCGTCCCGTGGACTGCAAATCCCGAGGCAGAGTCACGGATTTCCACTCTGTGTCCTTTGCTCCATGGGGCACACAGGAGGCTGAGCAGGACCTCAAGAAACGCTTGCTGGAGTTGGAAGTGCTCTCCTCCTCCCCAGCCACCCCTCGGCTGCTGCTCATCGTGCTGGACTTCTTCCGTAAGTGGGGAGATAAGAACCCCGAGTTCCCAGTCACAACCCCGTTGGTGACACCAGCCCCATTGCTTGGGGTCTGGAACTTGGAGGGGTCAGCTGTGTCTGCAGGGGGGGCAATGAAAGCTCCGTTGCCAGCATCCCTGCACTCCTCCTCCCCGCCCGCCCTGCGCTCCGAGTGTCCGTCCATCTCCCTGAAGGAGCTGCTCCGTTTCGGAGGGGTGGGGGCAGTTTTCTTCTTCTTCTTGATCAGGGCACTGAAGAGGTTGTGCTTTTTGTCTTTTGGAAGCAGCCGCTCATCTTCATTCAAACTGCTCTCCAGGGCCACCCTCTCCTTCCGGGGGAGCAAGGGAGAAACAGCAGGTTCATGATCCAGGGGGTCTGCAAGGGAAAAGGAAAGTTTTCTGAGCATTGCTCAAAGAGCCAGAATAACCCATTTTCTTACAGGATCAAACCAGTGCAGCACCTCCAAAAGGTGCAGTTTCTCTAAACAGACACAACCTCGGAGCAGAAATAAAGTACGTGCAGCCACACTCAACCCTGGACTGAACATGGTGCATGATCCTACATCCATTCATTACTGAGGTGGCTGCCAAGCTACTTTCCCTGTGGGTTTCTGACTGGAAGAGCGACATCCAAACACTCCATGTTTGTGTTCAGATTCCTCTCCTCACATCTGGAGACTTGTCTAAACTTCACACTGTGAAGAAGATAAATACGAAGAGGCCTTTGCTTCAGTCCCTGTGCTATTGCTGTCTTTTGAATGGCTGACCCTCTGAATTAATAAGGCACCTCTGTAACCCACCTCCATCCCCAGGCTCCTCGTTCGTTTTCCTGATGTCATCCTTTGTGGGGAGTGAAAATAACAGCTTCATGAGCAGAAATCGAGATCAAGATACGACACTTCAGGTTGTACCACTGTGAGGATGCTCAGCTTTTTACAGTAACAGAGAAAAGGGGCAGTGCCAGCCTCCTTCAGCAGCGCTGCTGCAGAGGGAAGCCATGGGGTGACCCTCTCTCCACTTACAAGCGGCGCTTAAAAATGAATAACGGTTTATAATAAATTCATACAGAGTCCTGAAGGTCTCTGTGTTTGACTGACAGAGGGGCTCGTTCCCAGGCCAGGCACTCCAATGGCATTCTAATCCAAAGGAGGAATGCCTGCAGGGCAGCATATACATTTACAGCTTGACTAGGCAGCAAGAAGGGAGATGAAGCAGAGTCATAAGGAAGGATGCTTCTTAGTCACAAATTGGTGATCATCATGCTACGGGTAGGATTTTGGCTGAGGAATGGATTTTGGTTGAGGGGAGAGATTGAAAAAAGAATATTTGTGTTACTTTGAGAGGACAACATGTTTAGACAGGAACACTGCAGTCACACCATTCCCACAGGACACAGGGGGACCTGGACAGCCAGAAGAGCCAGACTCTGGCCTTACAGAGTACAGACACAGTATGTGCAGAAATCCAGAGAAAACTAGTAGCTAGCACTGAGGATCAGCTTCCAGCTGCTGGACTTGCTATGGAAACACTGACAATTGGAAGGGAAACTGCAATAAAACTTTATTGTGAAAAAATTTCTTCCACAGTAAAGAGCGAAATGATTCCCAGCATAATGTTAAAATCATATTATGCCTGCTGTACTTGAATTTCTCAAAGCTCACAAGTATTTAAATGAAATTATTTTAACTTCAAAAGCTTGTAATAATAGGCAATTATATTTCCTATATATGGTAAATAACCTTCCTTCCTGAGTCACTGATACTTTCTTTTTCCAACATTTTAAATCCCCTCTTCTTCCCCCACCTCATGCCTACATTGGTTACTGAAACATGTACCACTGTGTGAATCTGACATTACACAAAAGAGGTCAGTCATAAGAATGGTCAGAAGAGGCAGCCTCAGCAGGAGCTGCAAAAACCCAACTGTATTTCATTTTACATTCTTGTTTTTCAAACATAAAGCTGGATACAAATCTCCTGTACCCATTCAGCCTTTTTTTACCACTGCTTTTATTACCTTGGAATGGAAGGTAAGTGCCTGAAAAAACTGATTGGAAGTTTAATTTTATGGAAGAGTCTGTAAATACCTCTTTGTCCCTTGCTGAAATTATATTTGGTGCCTGCCAAGAGTAATACTCTTCTGTGCTGCAAGCACAAATTTGGGTAGGATGGAACAGTGAAGAAACCTCCCTTATGGGGCTTGCTAAACCCGAGCTATCACCCTGCTTTAAATTATGCAGTGTGGTAGTGTAAAGTGGCTTGAACACAGCAGATTACCCCAGCACTCAGATGCAGTGGGAGATCCCACTGATAGCTCCTGCCAGGGAATGGGAAGAGGATATGATCAGAGAGCTCTGTGCTCAGGCTCTGGTCTTTAGGGAGCTGCAGGCAACAGCCATTAAGTTAAAAGAACTCCAAGGGCTTCTCTAAGCAACAGCAGGGAGATCACCAGTCCCTCAGCCAGTTAAGGATTCACACTCCCAGCTGCTGCGTGTATCTGGCTGCAGAATTAACAACCTACCTTTGCAAAAACTAATAAAAGGAGTTCTGGACCCAGGACAGCAAACTCAGCAGCCTGTCACCCAGAAACACAACGCCGGTACAGGGAGATGGCACCTGTTATTAGGCACAGCCTTGCCTACGTGAGGGCCTGGAGCTAGATGTGCATTTTGTCTCCCCCTGTATTTCCTGAAGGAATAATGACTTTAATTAAAACCTACCACATTCCCCCTGGCCTCGAGCATGTGCAGTCTCCAAGCCCTCGTTGGCATCTTTGCTTTCGGCAGCTCTCCTCGATGTTCGCGTTTTGGTTGGCAACTCTGGGGCCTGGAGGAAATTGCTCACTACACTCCTCATGCCCTTCTTTCCCAATTCCTTCTCCACCTCTGCAATGCACAGAAGAAAAACAATCACTGCCATCAACTGAAGATAAAAAACTACCGCTCTGTTTGGAATTAATAGCACAAAAGAAAAGCAAACAACACAAAACAGGGGTTCCGTGGGGGTGTTCAGCCATTTGACCCCTTAAAATGAGATGTTTGCCCAGAAAAAAATACCCACGTGTAAACAAATAATTGCTTTCTACATAATTTACACCAGACAGTGTAACACAGGACAGAGTTTCACTGCAAAGCAATCTATGAATAGCAGGCAGAATTAAGGATGCAGCCAGCCCTTTCCTCACCCCTGGAATTGCTGCTCCAACAGGGACCCAGACCTACCATCCGATATGCTGGATTCCTGAAACATCGTTTCAAAGGCCTGATGGATCTCAGCAAAGGACGGTCGATCAGAAGGACTCCACTGCCAGCCTGAAAAAAAAAAGCACACCACCACTCAAAACTTCCCTCCAGCAGCAGACACTCAGTACCCTGCACCAGGAGGAGCCAGAAATCACAGCTCTCCTTCCAATACACTGAGATAAACTACTGACATGAAAATCTGATTTACAGGGTGCTGAGTGTCTGCAACCACTTTGGCTCAGTGACAGCTGCAGACACCCAGCACTCCCTAAATCAGGTTTTGGTGTCAGTGTGTGACAGTAGGTGCTAAGCACTGCTGGGGAAAAGTGCAGGGCACTGAGTCACGTACCAAAAGGGCAAGTGAAGAGTCACAGTCACTCCTGCAAGAAGCCAAATGAAGCTCCTGCTTCATCCTTGGAACACAAGCTTTTCTTTAAGTTGTCAGGAAAAAGGAGACAAAGGAAGCATTGAGACCCACAACAAATTCCCTCTCCAGGCCTGTGGGCTCCCAGTAGAGATGAACAGCTGGTTTCATAGCATGTTCATCCTCTAGAGAAAGCAGTTTTAACCAAACACTTCCACACAGCACTGCACCTTCCCTGCAACTGGCAGGGGATTCTCATGCCTTGCAGCACATAGCCAGACCCCTGCACTTTTATTGCACCCTTGCAGAGCTAAAAGTCAGCATCTGCAGGGCTAAGAAACACTTACATGCTCTCATGAGCTCATAAACTTTCTCAGGACAGCCTTCAGGACGCTCCATACGATAGTCCTTCTCCAAGAGCTCATAGACTTGAGACAGGTCAATCCCAGGGTAAGGGGACATACCGTAGGTTGCAATTTCCCACAGCAGAACACCAAAGGCTGCAGTAGAGAACAAGAGAGAAGAAAAAAACAAAAAACAAACAAACAAAAAACAGGGAGAAAAAAAATCAATAAGCTTTGTTTTCATCTTGAATTTGAGAGGATGTTTAGTGGGAGTAGTCACTAAACAGTGCTGCACACTTAGACCAGCCCTGGGTGGCTCAGATCCCATGCTCAGCAGCAGCTTAAATGTTAAAGAAGCGTAACAAGGCTCTCCGTCAGCACAGACAAGTCTCCTGCGATATGACAGGGTAGAATTAGACTAATTTTCAATGTATCAGTTGTCTCAAACCTGAACGCCTTGAGATCCTTCAAGTCCTATTAGAGGCACAATTAAGAGACTTCACAGTGGATTAGCTGAAATGGCTTCACTGCTGCACTGCAGTGGCTCCCTCAGTGTGGCAGCTCCTCTCATTTGCAACCTCTCCCTGGAGGACTTGCACATTTTAATAGCTCATTGTTTTTGGGGTGCCCTTGCTTAGCTGCAGTGTGGTCTGGAAGGAGAATCTGGGAGGCAGCAGTGAGAGGAAAGTTTTAGCAGCTGCTACCAACAAGATGTGGTGAGGGTGAGACATTTTGGTCCCAGGGAAAGCTGAATAGGAGAAGGGAGAGCACAAAAAGGGTCTTGGAACAGGCATTCAAGTGGCAGCAGTCAGCGGGGATGCAGGTCAGCAGTGGGGTCAGGCAGCTAACCCAGGAGTCAGGCACACAGAATAAACCCAACACCAGTTCAACAACCTGCATGTAATTAGTTCAGTCACCCTATTCTGTTCCTAACCTGAAGAGAAAGCGATTACAATTCCGCATAAGTAAGGAAATCACATCACATTACATGGCAGTGCCACCAAGGGCAATTTACATTAGACATTTCTGTGCACAATTTTCTTTTGATTGCTGTCTGGAGGCAGTGAGGTGAAAACATCTAAACCCTGGCGTGCCCAGCAGCAGCCCTGGCCTCTGGGGACAGCTGATCTCAGATGAGATCCCAAAGTCCACTGCCCCAGCTCTGCTCCCCTGAGGCTACATTAACCCCAACTAAAGACAGCCCATATTCCTTTGGGATCTGTCCTCCCCTGAGTACTCTGCTATTGAAAGGCACCAGGGATCCTGCAGCCACCACAGCAGTACAACATCTTAAGACTGGGGCAGATACTCAGCAGCTGACACCACATGGAAACCCAAAGCAGCAGGAACACCTTGGTCAGCAATCACACATATTCCTTGGGAGACTGTTTTGGTCTTTCCTCCTCCATCTACAAAACATTTTACATCAGCCATCTACCTAAGAGTTTCTTCAACATCAAACCTTTCTCTGCACATTTCCCCCTAGACTGCAGAAAACTTCATCTCTGCTTTACTTCTTATACATAGAAGATGCTCTGGATATCATTTTCCAAGTGCCTTTGGGACCACATTCCACAGACTTCTATCTCATGTCACAGGGCACTTTTGAGAATTTGACCAACAGCTATGGCAGAGATATAAAACCCAAAGAAAGGCTGATAAAAGTACAATGAGATTTTTCTGTGGTCAGATTTGATACAATATAGCTCCATTTAGCTAAGCCTACTCTTATCATCAGCACTTCAGGGTTCTTCAATAACCATTTGTCATCAAATTTTCCCTCAGCTTCTCCTCATCTCATTCCAAAGATTATTCTTTTAAAATGCAGAAAGACGAGCTTGGAGCTATCACTAGACAGATACACACATAATTATTTTTTTAACATAAAACGAACCAGATTCTTCACTCCTTGAAGTAGTTAGAAAGTTTTTGGCTTTATAATAATGTATCACTTCCCAGTCCTGTACAGAACTCTATCAAGGCAGTAGCACTGGTGCCCTTCAGCCCCATTTCATACATTTCTATCAACACTACAGTATCCTTTACTTTTCATATTTGCCAGCAACTCAAATATATAGAATCAGGTGGGCACTCTCTGTGCTCTGCTCTGAGTCTGCCCAAGCAGAGATTAGTTCCTGCACTCTGACAAGCTCACAGAACAACGTGGCTCAAACCAGGCTCAAACTGCTGCTCCCTCCTGAAATGTTCCACAACGGCCTCATTTCACAACCCTGCAAAGAAAAACTATCATCTGCATTAATTTGTCCATGCAAATCCTTACCCCAGACGTCGGATTTAATGGAGAACTTGTTGTAGGCCAGGCTTTCTGGTGCAGTCCACTTGATGGGGAATTTTGCTCCAGCGTG
Source organism: Pycnonotus jocosus (assembly GCA_013400435.1). Lineage (NCBI taxonomy): Eukaryota > Metazoa > Chordata > Aves > Passeriformes > Pycnonotidae > Pycnonotus > Pycnonotus jocosus. Next base: position 165,333 of record VWYP01015578.1, read on the forward strand.
GGCAGTGTAGGTGTCACCCGTCATTAACCTGCTCAGGCCAAAGTCTGCCACCTTCACCAAGTGGTTCTCCCCTACAAGGCAGTTCCTGGCAGCAAGGTCCCTAAAAAGAAGACCAAAAATAGGCAATGAGGAAAGTCTTCACCATCTCACTTTTAGTGATAGCAAGGCAGCCTGCTGTTCCCAAAGAAACCTGGGCCTGTGTGATTATTTTGATCCAAATATTACACAGAAATTCTGGAGTTACACGCACACACACAAGAGGGAAAGTTATTTTCCCTTCTGTCTTCGTAAGACTGTCATCCCAACTTTTTTTTTCTTCTAATTTGAAGTGAGAGCTGCAAGAAGCCCCCTCACTTTCAATAAAAGCTGCCACCCTCAGGATAAAAATATTTCGAAGAAATGTCAGTGCTCAAGTTATCAATAGCTGGGGATGAGCACTGAATAAACTGAGTTTCAATTCCTCACTTTTTGCCCACCTCTGTAGCGCTTCAGTCACCCCAGCCAACACCAGTCATTCTCCAGAACTCCTTTTCCAGTCCTTGCTTAAGCACCAGGATGAGCTTCCCAGCCCTCCTCTTTCTCCTCCCAGGTGTAGCACCTTTTACAACACAACTTGGTCACAATCAGCATCTGGCCTCTGCAAATCTGCAAGAACCTCTGCTATCAGTGCTGGCATTTTCAAAGGACTGGGCAATAAGCAGATTTAACTTTTTCTCCACATTTTTTTCCACCACTGGGCCCACCCCAGCAGGTTAGAGATGTGCATGTTGCATTTGCCATTTCCCTGGCTTGTACATGCTGTTTATATCCTTGGAAATGCTTCAGGAGGATAAAGATGTAAAGCACAGAAGGAAATTTCTCCTAATATTAGGTTTGGTTAAAAACATTTTCCCAGATTAAGTCACGTTGAACTAAAAATTAATTGTACCAGGAAGCTCCTGTGAGATCTTTAGATATGAGGCAGACACTGCTGTTTCTGTTGCTGTTCTGTTCTGCTCAATCAGAATAAATTAAAAAAAAAAAAGTACATCTTACTAGATGCCCATTTAAATTTCAGAGTGTTTTTGAATGTACCTTCTTATCAATGCTGATTACTACAATGTGTATCTAAATAAAAGCTCTTCTCCATAATCAAATTCCTCCTCCTTCCTGATTCATTAAATGAGGTCACAGCACAGCATTTGAATCCATGGATGTGAATTGTGACAACACTCTTCAAATGATTGGGTAGGTGGTTATGGGGGTGGCTGATAAGGAAAAATGCTACTATTTATTTTAGATAAATGGGTCATCAGAAGTAAGAGGAAATGAAATTAAATGAATGGCAGAGAAGACAAATGAGATTCACACAAAGGAGTTTTTAAAGTTTACTTCCTGCAGGCTGAAGGGACAGAATCCTTTCAACAGAGCAAATCAAAGGCTGGAAATTTTAATTGGCAGCATCACTGCTCAATTTATTGACTGATAGCAGCATTTAACCAGGCCTTTCAAGCAGAAAAGGCAACTCACGGCTTAGAAGAGCGCCTAGAACTTTACACACGATCTTCATATTTGTCTCTATGAAAAAAACACGTGCTAATTCCATATTCCAGTTAATTGGGCAGGAAAGGTCACACTACGACACTGAGAGCATCTTGTACAAAGCTCAGGCACTCTCCAGCCCTGGCACAGGATGTGTCATTACATTGCCAGGAGCCCATTTCTGCAGACAAGGAACGCAAAGCTCCAGCCATAATTACAGCACACTTTAAAGGTCAGAGTCCCTGAGACTTTTAAGACAGCAGAGATGCTTATTAAAGTGAATACACAATCTGGACAATAGCATGGAACAATCCCTGCAGTGGAAAACAAAGTGAACAAAACAAGAAAGAACAGGGGATGAGGCAGTACGCGGAGGGTGATTCTGCTGCAGGGACCTGCACACATCCAGCATCACCAACTGCAGCTGGTTTGAAAAGCTGTCAGAAACAAGAAAGTGGCTTATCTGGTCCATTAGAAGTCCATTACTTTGGGCTTAAATTCACGTTTAAGGCTTTGCCCAAAATATATAAGTACTGATGTGTCTTTCACCTGCATCTACCTCAAAGGCAAAAGAAAAGCCCTGAGAGAAAACCCATCCTCTGGACAGGTTAATAGACTGTGCCAGATTTACACTAGTGTGTTAAATATATGACACCAATCAATGCTGTGATAGCCTGAAAGGGAGGAAAATACATCAAGGATTGCTCTGTGCTCAACATTCAAGGGTGCTCACTGTCCTTCCTACCTGTGGATGAAGTTTTTCTTCTCCAGATACTCCATGGCTGAGGAGATCTGAGTTGCCATGTACAGCAGCACCACAGCATTCACCTCCTGCCTGTTACACTCCCGCAGGTAATCCAGCAGGTTCCCATACGTCATGAACTCTGTGATGATGTAGAAAGGAGGCTCCCGTGTGCACACCCCTGGGGAACAACATGAAGTCGACAATAAATGTTGCAGAATACCAGTGAATCCTCAGGTTTCATCCTCAAAGGCAATTTGTACCTCCAGAAGGCAGAAAAAATGGGGCTTGTGGAAAGAATGAATCCTGCTTGGAAGTGGTTAATAGAGGGGTTTAATTTTCTGCTTCAGGCTCTGGCAAATTAAACATTAGGGAGACGAGATCATTAAAAATCATGTATTAGTGGTACAAATTGTGAATTTTGCCAGACAATAAGTGTCTGTATTTAAAGCCTTGGTATGGTAAGCAGCTTATCTGCTCCTTAACATCCATATCACTGCACAAGGGTTTAGTTCAAATCCCTCTGCTTGGTATTTATCACTTACCTAATAATTGCACCAAGTTTGGATGCTTGATCTCCTTCATTACTGCAGCTTCTTTCAAGAACTCTTCCACCTCCATGGTATCCTCCTGCAGAACAATGGCAAAGCTTTGGCAAAGGAAGTGTACACAAAGGAGGAACAGATTTTTCTATGAGGACACAAAAACCCTGCAAACTGACAACATAAGCCACAGTTCCCACACAGTAATTTCTCCCTGTAGCCATAACACAAAGCCAGGGAGTTATAAACATTAGTTTTTTGTGTGATTTTAAAAATACATATTTTTGTCATTTTCATACTAGCTGAGCTTTCTGGGGCAAGAAAATCCATATCCCTTTTGTGAAGGGTGTCTCACAGAACACTCGGGAGCTGAAAAGGAAAAACACGCTTGTTCCTAACAGAAAAAAAAAAAGATAACATGAAATAAAAAGTACAGAAAAGGAACAAGAATGAACACAAAAGAAAGGATACACCACAATCAAATGCTTGAGAGGCTGCTGAAAGGCAGGCCCTTGGGTTCACTGGGCAGGAACAAGAAATCCCCTCTCTCAGTCAGGGAGGCACGACCGATGGCAGCCACTGTGAGACTGAAAGCCTAAAGTTCCACAGATTCATTCCTGGCATTCAGAGCCTGACCCATGACGTATCCATTCTGGGCAGACGTGTCACTACCAATTTGTTGGGCGCCATAAAGTTACTTGGCACAGCACAAAACCAAGGAAGATACAATCTTGCTCAAAAGACATATTTTTCTGAAGCAGATATACCCCAAATGGCCGGAAGGTCATTTCAAAGTGGTGCAAAAATACAGATCTATTCCTAAAGCAATGTTTCTTTCTATATCCATATTTTTTTCAATGATGGATTAATGTTGACAGGCTACATGGACAAAGTGTTTTAGGGAAGGATTGGAAAGGATTTACTGCTGCTGGTGAGAACGATAACAGTGGGCTGCCACTGTGAGATCCAGCCAGCTCCCTGCTCTGCACTTAGCACTGAGAACATTTTTCCAAGACTTCCATTCAATCATTTACTATTCATTGCCAATTAGCTTGATTGACAGCTGTGATTTGCTCAACACACTGTCAAAACTAATAGTCCAAAGGTCCTTGTGAGCAGAACCTTAAACTGTTCTCTTTGGCAAAGGAAATTGGGTTAATAATCCAGGTTGCAAAATTATCCTAAATACACCTTTGTCTTATTCATGCTACACAAACCTTGGAAGGTTTGTCCTTTGCATAGCTGCTCCACAGTTTGAAATTTCTTACCTCTCAGTGACCATATTAATAGGAAGGACACATACAGAGAACCAATACAGCAATGACCTCTCTGAAAACCTGATCTCGTGGAAAGGACCAAGCTTTAACTGGCTTCCAGCTCCCACTATATTAAACCATGGCAGAAATAAAACAGTTCTGGCTGTCCAGCATTTTCCCAGCACAGCACAGGGCCATGCCATTGTATTAAAGGACACCAGGGTTATGTGTTGCCTAATTTAAAACACAGGCTTCTCTGCCCGGGAAAAAAATAAAGGAGAGAGAAAAAAAATTAAAAAACACAGAAGAAAAAGCAGAGGCAGTCCTAGGGGCAGCAGAGCCGAGGTGAGCAGTAAGAAATGTGCTGAGCTGACCAGCTCACAGCAGCTCAGCCATTAAATGGCCCTCAGGAGAACCAGCTGTGGCCAGAGCCACGACCGGCTGCACTTGGCCCAGGGCAGGTCACAGAGCTGTCCCTGCAGCCACTGCACCATGCTCCTGCCCGATTTGAGGGTAAAAGCACAAATTCAGAGTGTGTCCTGTTGTAACAGCCCCTGATAAATACTGTGTCCTGTGCAACCCACAGAGCTGCCAGGGACGGATTTTAACAGGCAACATCTCATAACCAAAACATGGTCTTGCCCTCTCCGGTTAAACACTGAGGAACAGCGTGTGCTGCTTCAATCACTTCTTCTCCAGTTCTGTGCCAGCCATGAGCTATCTTTAGACACTTGATAGAAAACTGAACAACAAATGGGTGTTCGTAAGCATCATTATTCAAAAAGATGCTGGAAGGACTTTTCTTCTCCTCTCTCTTTTAGTCTTCGCTCTCCTTTATCTTTCTATAGATATATCTGAGGTAGATGGGGAAGGAGGAGGAAGAATCATACCAAGTTTTGAAAAACATTCTCTCAAAGGAAAATAAAATGAGTCATGCGAAGGTTTGGGCAGAAGCTGCAAAAGGCTTGTTTTTCCCAGTAGAACTGGGATATAAATGCAATTTTAAAATGTTTCCCAAAACTTTGAAGAAAGCTATAATCCCACCTGTCAGGCAGTAGACTAATGGATTTAAAGAAGGTGGATTATAAATTTGCTTTTAAGGATGGTTTTAGCGTGCATAATTGCAGGCTGAAGTGTTTCTCAACTCTCTTCTTGGTTGTTCTTACACTCCCCAGTGGAACATGCTGCTCCATACTACATTATGAACCACTTTTAGTCATGTTTCATTAAATATTTATTTATTTGAAACAGCCATGGTCTGTATTAAGGTTTCTCCTTTGCACAAACAGATTTGATGGGATAACATGCAATTTGTCTTTGTTGATGGGTTTTAGGGAGAAGAGAATGAAAGCAACAACTTCAGTTTGGAACAAGATGGGAAATCTGAAAGCATCAGGAATCCTCACACTGCAACCAGCAGCAGGAAAATGTTACTGCAAGCCATGCTCCAGGAAAAAGCTGGGCTCCCCTCAGTGTGAGCAGGTGTTTTGCTGAACCTGGTCACATCCCTGCTCACCTGCACCGCAGTGCTCCGAGCGATCCCGAGCAGGGACAACACTAGATGTCACTCGCTCCCTGTGCAAGCGGCACTTGCACTCCCCCGCTGGGAGCAGCAGCAGGAACCTCCAGAGTACAGAAAAGGCCAAAATGAAAATACTTTCTGCAGCCATGGCAACCCAGAAGTACTGAGTACTCCGCTGCTCGGAGAGCAAGGAAGAAATATTTTCCCCAAATCAAGGAAAGGTTCTTCCCCTGACACTGAAGCATCTACAGAGTTCTCTCCACTTCAAAATTTCCATTGCAAAAAAACCAAAAAGAAACAAACGAAACCCTCGGTTCTGTTTGTTTCTGCAAGACCAAACCATGTCCCCATTCGAGGAGAGAGAACGTGGTGTCAAGTTCGCATAAACTCCTATTAAGCAATCAAATGCAATGTGTGCAGATGGTGCCAGAAGATCTCAAGACAGTTTTATAAACATAGATGAATTAGCAACGACCTTATGAACTCACAGAGCACTATTTGCATTTCAAGAGACAAGGAAACCAAGACGCAGAAATCAGGGAGCAGAGCCAGAAACAGAACTGATTATCCAGTTCTTCATTAAAGCCACTTATGAATTTTAATATACCTTAGCTTGCATACCATTTTTCCTCCTCTTGTGTCTTTTGATAAGAAGCAGCTGTGAACAGTTGCTTAAGACTTCCAGGTACACAGGGAGCTTGTCTTTTGGGAAAGATGCCACATAAGACAGAAAATCAAAACATGTAAAGCCTCCCTGAAGCACAGGCTTTGAATTTCATGTTGACTAACTCACAATCTACAGCTTTCCTTAATACACCAGCTTGTGCTGGTGTGCTCATCCCTGAACAGCTCACCTTTACCACACCCTGAACATAAGACACCGTGGCATAGTTTACTTTTCTAAGGTTTCATCCATTCTCCAGCAAAAACTGCGCTGTTAACATCCTCCTCTGTTTAGATATGAATGTTATAGGTATCACATAAACCTTGAGAGGATCAAGCTCTTTTAAAAACAGCCTATTTCCAGCCTACAGCACTCAAAGTAAGGGCCACCACCAACACAAACACCTAACTAGAACGGAGGGCAGGCAGCCAGCCTGAACTTGCTCCCAGCTGAACGGGGAATGCTCCAAGATCGAGTCCTACCTTGAGAGTCTTCACGGCCACTGTCAGGTTGTACTTCTTCCAGACTCCTTCATACACCTCTCCATACTGGCCTCCACCCAGCTTGTGCTTCATGGTGATGTCGGTGCGCTCGATCTCCCACTTGTCGTAGTTGGGGGACACGCCGTAGATCGTGGGCTTGTTGCGCTTGGGCGCCGGGTAGTGCAGCGTGGTGATGAGCCCATCTGCCACGGTGGAATGGTGATGGACCAGCTCTGCCAAGGTGTTGAAGCGGCTCTCTGAAGACACATAGAGCTGGGAAGCAAAGGGGAAGGGAAAAGCTCGTTCAGGTAATGCCTCTTAGGGAGCTCGTACACAGGAGCTGCACGGTAAAATTGTGAAAGCGAAGTGTGGTGTTGCTTCTACCCGAGCCATGGAACTGTGAGCTCCACAGGCTCTGTAACCAGCTCCAGAGCCCAGGACAATCAACGCTTACATGGGAAAGGCATGGATTCAGGAGAAAATACATGCACTTTGCCAAAACAACAGGGCAGAAATGGCTGCAAATAGCACTAGGCTGGCATGCTGTTGCTTGAGATGTCCTTTCTTAAAAGGCTGGTCAGTGGGACATTTCCTGGAGAGTATGGGAGGGGTGTCAGCCTCAGTGTCTCAATTTCACTATTACTATTTGGGCTACATTTTCATCTGCCTAAATTCTCCTTGAAGCATCACTGGCAAACCAGAGTTTTCCCTGCTTTAGGCCTGAGCTTCTGCAGAGGTTTAGCATGAAGTCAGGAGCTGATCTGCTCCATCCCTGTGATGGGCACTGATCGATAGCACAGAAGGAAAATCATTACCACTGAATGAAAACCTGCTGCGAGGCATGATAACCCATATTTGTTACCTTCTTAACATTTATACAGAAGATCCATTTTAAGCCTAAAATCTTGCTAAAGATAATGGACAACTGACTCCCTCCCACCAGAGCTGTTTGTTTCCAGTTTTTATCTTCAAGCCCAGTCTTCTGCCAGGCAAGGTGAAAAAAAGCTAAAAATTTGATTATTTAAAAATTGCTCCCTGAAGGACAGGGAGAAGTCTTTGTATCAACATGCATTTTTGCATCATAGTCTAGCCTACAACACAGAAGACGGAAAAGCTCTATTTCTCACAAAGAATCAAGGTTTGGCAAGGGACAAGCTCACAGGAAGAACAGCACCATGTTAGGCCACCCAAATTCCTGTCCAGTCCACACACTAGTCCTGCTGCTCACATCACATGCCAACAGCTATGATCAAACTTCCCAAATGCTTCTGACACACTGGATGTACACTCAACAGTTTCTGCATTTGCAGTGGCCATCTGTTTGGGATTTCAGGAGGCTGGGAAGTTGATAGGGCTGCCAGGCATCTAAAAATCCCAGACTTAAGAGTCAAACTCTGCTTCTCCCACCTAGACAGAATTTTTGGATGGAAAAAGAAAATGCATCTTTGAAGCTCCAGCAAAAAGAGAGTAACACCAACAAAAAAGGGAGCTGCGTTTGCAAGAGAAAAAAATGTTTGCAGGAAGGGACAAAACCACCCTCAAACTTGACTAAAGTCTTTTTAATGAAGACTGGAAAATAATGGCGACCTCCTGGGGAGCATGTTCACAACTCTCTACCAAAATGAATCAGATATTCTTTTGGTAAAGTAACTTGACCAAATCTCATTTCAACACTATGGCTAAAAATACCCCCTCAAACAACAACAACAACAAAACCTACAAAAATCTACAACACATTTCATGATCAAACAGGTGAAATCACCTTAAAACCACATGTTCTCAGAACAGAAAAGTGACAACCTAAGAGGCTGTTACAGCTGCTTGGTGTAAGTGACCAAGCATTAGCCAGTACAATCACAATTTAAAACAAGCCATGCCTGTTTGGGAACGACTTGAAGTACTTGCAGTGGTATGAGCAGCTCCCATGTTACATTGAGAATTAAAATCTAAAAATATGGATGTAGAAAAAGCTGAGCTCCAGGATTACTTGGAAGTATTAGAGAGACATGGAGAAGGAAGCTCCCCCATGGTTTTATGACAACTTGTATCTCATGAAAATTAGAGATAGCTGTATTTAGTGTGACAGATTGTATGATCCTGTTATAGAAATAGAAAGAAGTTAAATAAATGGCCAAAGATTTCAGAGAAAACCTGTAGCAGGATGAGGACAGAACAGAACTGCTCTGTCCAGGCCACAAAAGTAACACTCCATGCATCAGCACTCATTAAATTCTTCATTTACATTAAGATAAACTTCCACCAGCAAACATGTTTATTCTGTAGGCAGTCTTTTTCTAACCTCTCACTGATGACACCCAACAAGAAAACCATGTGGTGCTGCTGACTTGTACTCTCACAGAGGTGACAGACCCAGCTCCTGAGTTTTGTAGGGACTCAAGTTTGCTTCCTGGCTATGTGGTTGAGACATTATTTGGTCAATTTTTGTGTATCAAACAAACTATGAACACCGTTCCTGTTCCAAAGGGCTCTGCTTGCACAAATGGGCTGCTCATCTGCACTTCTGCCACCAGACCACATCTCTTTTTCCTGGCTGGAGTATTTTATACAGGTGGTTAAACTGGCCCATGCTAACCTCAGCACACCCTGAATCCAATGGCACTCCTGCTCCCCACTCAGCAGACAAAACTGAACATCCACACCAAAAAACCCATGAAGGTTCAAGTCTGCATGCAGTTCAGCCACTGGAGGATCCAAGAGACTCAAGCAGGACCCCAGTCCTGCTTCCTTCCTGCTGAGGACAGCAGGATTTGAAGAACTGGCTGGACAAGGCTGTTTATTCAGTTGGGTTACTCAATAGGAGGTTTTCCCTCAAGTACTATCAAGTCAGGAAAACCAAGTCTTCTGTACCACAGAAGTGGTTTACCAGATGACTGGCTACACTGTGCCAGCCAAATCAAGAAAGGTCACTTTTAATACCTTCCTTAAAAAAACCTCAACCAAGAAATCAAAACATTAGAGGGTGGTCCAGAAAAATATGACCCATTAAAGTGGGAAATAAAGAAAAAAATTCCCAGAGGAGTTTTTTTAAGTTGTTGAACACCAATGCACTCAGTATCATTTGTACTAAACTTAAGACTACAAACCTCTGATCTCTCTAGTCCCTTCAATTTTCCCTCAGGAAAAAGGCTTTGCAATGCAGGACACACCACTGTGCTGAGCAGCAGCTGCTCCACGTGTTCCTTTAATACCTTTCTCCCGAAGCGTGTTCTGTCAGGCACAGGATATGATCCCACCAAAGCCATTCATCCTTACTGCAGCACTGAGAGATATTAAATTCCCTGGACAGGCTGACTAATGATACAGCAGGGTGGAAGGGGCCCAGGTGCTCAGGGCAGTGAAGGTAAGAGCTTTCCTCCAGCATGGCCATGATCTGATCATGATAATAAATAGAGTGCGACACGAGCAGCTCAGAGCAGGACCTGCTCCAGCAGCCTCCATTCCGCAGAGGGACAAACAGGGATATTGGCTCTCTCTTCCCAGCTCCTCAGCTTTGACAGCCAGGGACAGGGTGCTGGAAGAGCAGTGTCCCCAGCCCATCAGCACATCTGCCTCTAAGATGTCGCAATTCACTGCCCAGCTCGTTAACACAAATTGAAACCGATGAGGTTTAACGTGCCAGGCTGTGAACTGCAACACATGATGCATGGACATGGCAAACTGCTCCTTCTGCAGGGATGCTGGCACTTGGCACAGCCTCAGGAGGACTGTGGTTACCTCTTTGCTTTACCCAAAAGCCACAGGTCACTGCTGCTCCTCAATTTTGTATTTCCAACTACCATGAGCTGCAGATCTGTTTTAGTGAATTTTTCCAACTTGTACTTTTTCTCAAAAACACCAATGCAAGCAACTTTGTGGAAAACAAACAGTTAACCTGGCTAACACAGACCTGAATGGATTACTGGAGCTCTGCAGAACTGTTTTTCTGGGATAAAAACAGCTCTGCTGGGATGAAAGCCTTCATATGCCAAACTCTATTACAGCTCAAATGGAGAACATGTGCTGTCTCCTCACGGACACATGCTTATTTACACCAACCCAAGGAGCCTTCGGTTCAAAACGTTCACATGTGAGCACTGCTCATGTGCCAGCATCTATGGGAATAGAAGGAATATCCACTACAGAGACAGGAGGAGGAATAATATTCCAGATTGCCATGTAGTCCTTCCAGTATGCTGCATGTCAGCACTTCACAGAGCTGATGCTGACCACAGAAAGTGTCTACATGGGAGGGAGAAGGAAGAATCAAAATGTCTTAAGTTGGAAATATGTTGCCTTAAATAACATGGTCAGAATTGTCTCAATTACAACCCGTTTGCTAAAGCAGACAAAAAGTATTTCACCACTGAATAAAATCTGGTTATCTTATTGGAAGTTTTAGAGTGAGTCTGATAAATAGGAAACATGGTGTACTGGTTCCCTGTATTTTCATACTAAAAATTTTGCTGTCAGCATTGCTGTAAGAAGAGTAAGACTCCCACAGGACAAAGGAAAATTGGGCACAGTGGGCTGCTACCATACTTCATTACTTTTATTTTTTTCTTTTGAAGAAATTTAATGGTACAGAATCTGTCATCTATTAGATGCTGGCAAGAAGAGCCTCAGCAGCCATGCTCCAGACTCACACTTCAACTTCTGCACAGGATCTAAAGAGACACTGCTTAAAATAGATTTGTTAAAAAACAGCATTTTCCAAAATCCAATGCCAGTAGAAACGTTTCCACGAAATTAAAACAAAAATCTGTGGAAAACTACACTTTTATGCTAACATTTCTCTGCAGCATCCACAAAGCACAGCATTGCAACACTGCTACAGCACACAACAATCTAGGGAAAAAATGAAGGAACTGGGGACAAAGCCCATATAAAAGTGAAAGTGCCTACCCGTCTCCAATGATCACGCTGAAATACTGTAGAGAAATCAAAACAGTAGTTAAAAATACTGCAGAACACCTCAGAAAGCATCCTGTCCCTAATATTTATAGGATTATTAGCAACAGGCACTGACTTTTCTGATTTGACAATTGAAGAGATTATCTTTCAAACATAAAGATAAGTTAATCAGAATCTTTTATTAACGATCTATTAGATTCTGCTCTATTTTCTCCCTTAAAGTGTTTCACTGCTGATCTGTATCACACAGTTTGGTAAAGGAATAAAACTGTGTTGTCCCAGCCATGTCAGAATCTTACAGTTTAGTGTAACTACAGATGATGAGCCTCGTGACCAGAGCTCAGAACTGCTCAGCTCGACTGGTACTGCTCGACCTGGTGCAGACCAAGCACCCCAGCAAGGTTTGCACGGCCCGGAGCCTACCTTGCCGTCGGAGGCAGTGTTGATCCTGTAGTGGTAGACCCTCCCCTCGTAGCGCAGGGAGATGGATCTCTGCCCGGGGCTGCTCTCGCTCTCCCGCACCAGGAAGCTGCCGTTGATGCCGCTGCTCAGCAGGTACTCGGCCGCGTTCCGCGACACCGGCCCGTGGTACCACGAGTGCTTCTCCAAGCTGTTCACCGGGGTGATGTAATTGCTGGGGACCCAGCCCTGCCCGTTCTTGGTCTGTGCCTCGCACCACTCCCCATTGTGGTTGTAGCCCAGCACACGGAGCTTTTCACCTTGGGGAGAAGAAAATGTATTTAGACATGGCAAGCCCAGGAGCTGATAAAGTTCTTTCTGCCTTACAGATCTCCTATAAGAATAGGTATCTGACTCAGCAGGGAGCATGTGTTTCTCTTCAAGCTTGAGTGGACTTCTCCAAGCCAAATAAAGTCACATGCTTCGGATTTTTAGGCTCTCCTGCAGTTCTGCACCAGCTCCAATAGTGCTCGAGTTTAAAAAAATGAATCCAGCAAATTTTATTTGAACTGAGTTGGCTTGTTGGAGCTAGGAAAGAACTGGCGTGGATAGAAAAAAATTATTTCAATTAGGAAGGTAAGTAGATGTGACTTGGAGTACATACAGTGTTTTCTTACTCAATTCTTCTGGTCCTTATATCTGTACAGTCATTTTTCAGACACTGTGTTTTGGAGAACTGTGAAAATAAGAGGCCAGCCTCCAAAATCAGCTTAGTTTAATTTCTCAGTTCAAATTCTTGCTCCTAATGGAGACTTCAGCTTTGGCAAACAGTTTCTTGCCCAATGCAATAAAAAAGACAGTTTATAACCTTTAAAAAGGTCATGACTTTGTGAATTATTTGTATTTGTTTAAGATGATTTCCCACAGTAAAAAAAAAAATCCACAGGGTTTGGTGTAAAGCTTGATTATTTCACAGCGACTTTCCTTCTCCCATACTCCCAGTGGAATTCTGGCCAGTGACCTTACCTTTAGTTATGCTGAGAGTGTTGTCCCCACTTGCCACAAAATCATACAGTGCAACAAAGAGATGGGGGTCATTTTCACTAGGGCAGGAGAGAAGGTTTTCCTTGGAGTTCCAGCGAGCTGCTTCGCTCAGACCCTGCGGCTCAAAGTCTGACACTACCGGTCTCTGAAGGGCTTCTGGAGGAGAAAGAGGGAGAGAAAGGAAAAAGCAGGTTCATTTTGGCTGATAAAATCCATCTGGCCAACCCACGCACTCTGACTTTCTAAGTTGCATTGTTTCATGACACGTGTGCTCCTCGTGCGTCAGAGGACAGATATGGACAGTGCCTCAAAGCAGATCTCCTGCCACATAGGCAGGACATTCTCGTTCCAGGGCTGTCCCCCAGCCTTCCCAGAGCCCCCAGCTCCTGCCTTTCAGGAAATGCAGGAAAGGGAAAGCCTCTCTCCATCCCTCCAGTAGATGCAGCTCACGTAGGCTGTTTGCTGCCTGTAAATCCTTTGGCTCATATCTAACTGCTGGAATGGTTAGATTTGAAAACAAACCCAGGACCTTTAAAAGCTAAATCCCCTAATTATCCTATAAATGAAATGGCCAGAACGTGCAGCAAATGGAGCCAAGCAGGGCAAGATTTATAAGACATGGTATTTAAGAAGGAGTTAGGTCTTTTTGCTCTTCACAGTATTTTTAATAATTTCTCTTCTTATTTGATGACAAGGCAGTGTCTCTTTTGTTGCCCTCTCTCCTGCCCATCACTCTCAAACCAGAGCAGTGTTGAGCATACTTCTACATTTTTTAGGAACCCTGAGACACCTCCAAAGACAGATATTCTTGAAAACTGAGCTTTTTGTACACTGCAGCACATTAGGCATGTAATATTCAGTAAGTATCAGGCAAGTCCCAATACCTCAGGGAATTTTATTGCAGTTGTTCCTGCAAGTCTTTCACTTTGGAGTGTGATTGTAGAGTTTGGAGCAGAAATGCTCCAGATAATTGTGCCCCCTCACTCTTTAACATGCTACCCCCAGATGTGCAGGCAGCGCCATGGCTGACTGCACTGGCACAGAGTCAGGACAATAAGTTGTGAAATTCCTCTATTTTGAAGGGTCATTCTCCATCTGGATGAGTTTGCTGAGCGAGGTCACAGTGTTGCACACAAACCATTGCGTCAGTGCGGCTCTGGGGACAGGAAACACGGCACTGTCACAGCAGCCCCTTGCGCCATGGAGCTGCCCTTCATAACACAGCATCAGCCCCTGTCTGCTGAGCCCCTCCTCTGCACACACGGGGCTTTGGACACAGAAATCCCATCCCAAGTGTTTCCTAGACTGTCAGCTCACCTGGGAGCACAGTATTCTTTTTATACCTGCAATGCTCAGTAGCATTGTGCTGCAGTACAGATGCAATCCCATCAAAACATTGTTTTAACATTACTGTTTGTTTGGCCTGGAAATTCAGTATGTGCCAGTAAAGCAGTGAAGAACTGATGCAACTGACACCAGAAAGGCATGCAAGTTTAGTGTGGATGGACACATGTCCAAAATACATTCCCAATGGGGAAATGTTAAAACAAAAATCCCCAACAAATCCCCAAAATTCAACCCTATGAATCCTAACAATACACATTATTTTCCAATATTATCTGTTATCTTTGACAGTGAAAGTGTGAATAGTAGTGGTGGCCATTATTTACCCAAAGACAATCTGGCACCCTTGACATGTTGGTCAGGTGACCACTGGTAAAGGCTCTCTAGTTGGTTATTTATGTACATGAGTACTCCTGTATTTGTTGGAAAATGTATATGATGTATGTGAGCAAAATTGCAAATACAGACACTGCTGGGCCTGTTTTCCTAGCCAAACTATAACTGCAGGGAGATGTATTTCCATAGTGAATCAGAGCAGTTAAATAATTCCACTTTCTAAATGATTCCACAGTCAGAAGAAGTGGTAGCGTGTTGGGTGGTTATTTTAGAGCACCTTGACATCTTGCCTTCCTCTTCCTATGTCCTGCAGGAGAACATGTTTTAATAGCCTGGGTTTCCCTCAAGAGTGACAATGAGAAAAGAAACAGAAAACCTACTTTCAGAAATTAAGCTATAATCATTTTACCATGAAAACACTTTGATCCTGTCAAGCCCATTAAGCTCCCTTATCAAACACAGGGCACTGCAGTGACAGGAGATACTCCAAGGAGTTAAACCATCAGTGAACACCTGGAACAGACAGACAGCAGAGCTGCAAGTGGCAGACACAACCTCAGCAAGCAGCAATGCTGGGATGCTCTCCCCTAGATATGGGACAAACCAGCACTGGCTGCTCTGTGGGATGAACCATAACCTCTGTTAGGAAGGAAAATGCCTCCCACACGGGGCACTGATTCGACAGGAAGGCAGGAAATCCAAGGCAGGCTCCCCTCCAACCCCAGCACGATTGCAGCCCAGCAGAGGATGGCTCAGGCACAGACAGGGATGGGGATGTGGAGCAAAGCCAAGTGCTCCACAAGAATCCCTCCCTCGTGCCCAGGCCATGTCGAGGCTGGGCCTGACTCATTACACACGGATGCCAAGGTATGTGCTTCGATTCAGCTGTGAGACAACACCGTGCCAGCCGCCAACAACACCCACGAGCTGCGGTAAGGGAGTCAGGGAAGGCTGGTTTTGCTCCATGACATTCCTACAGACACTGACTCAGTGATAATGCCTGCAGAACCAAGCACCGGCAAGAGCAAGGGCTGTTAAACACACAACACACACATGAGAATTTGCTAAGCTGGAAAACCACACCAGTCTCCCAGTGAAATCAGAAGATGCTCATACCCTCTGTCTCTCCCAGTCTGACCCTCCTGTGCAGCCACAGGCACCCCAACAGAGGTACAGGCTGTGTGTGAACGTGCTGTGCAGGAGAGCACCATGGGGAAATGCCAGACACAACTCTTGGGCTGGTTTTTCCAGAACGTAGGAACCCCAAGTTACGAACTGGGGTGGGGAAGGTGGTGAATGAAGCTTGAAGAGTGCCCAGAAAGGGAGGATGAGTCAACACAGAGAAGAGCGTAAAGGAAAGAGCAGAATTGTGGTGACCCGAGTGTAGCAGAAGCTTGACAGACTGTGACAAAACACACTTTTAAAGATCTGGGCCCCAAGAGGAGACTGTCAGCAGACTGAGGACACAAAACCACGAAGCGAGAGAAGCAGACAGGACATGTCCATCTGGGAGCCACGTACAGCCGGCTGTCAGCAGCGTTTATCCCTCTGAGCGATTCTCCAGCAAATCTGCTCAGACATCCCAGTCCTTCAGAGCAGGAATTAGATGTTGCTGTTCCTACATATCGAGGGCCTTTTTCAACACACAGCTTCTTCACCTCCTACTGCTGGTTTTAACTACAATTTTACAGCACTGCTGAGATCTTCAGTGGGCCAGATTCCTCCTAATAAATCAGCTTGGCTGCTGTACCTACAGGAGGCCATCCTGGCACGCTGATGGGGCAGGAAGCGACCGTAATTCAATCTGTTATCGCTTTGCTGTCGTTCCTTCCACACATCCACTTTGTCTTGTGCTGCATCCCAGCAAGGCTGCAATTTATTACTCTGATCATACCGTGCTCTGGATAACACCTGGGTTCCTGATAGGAGTCCTAAAGCAGCACTGTAATTCAGCTCTCCACTAACACCAACTAAATGATGACTCTTAATTAAAGCAGGGCAGACTTTGAAATAAGACAACAGCAGCTTGTATTTTGAGGCATTAAGAATGTCATCATTTCCCCCTTAAATTAAGTTTTTAACGGAAGGTATTTATGCTTGCACACTAAAAGGTTTCGTAAGTAACTATCTCCTGCTCATTACAGTTCATACGAAGCCATGAATCATTGTTAGGGGCTGAGTGAGAACTTCTCAGAGATGAACAATTCTGGTCTGGATCAACGCAAGCAAATTTCCTTCACAATGTAAGGGAAGGGTTGGAAAACAGGCAGGAGCACAGAATTACACTTGGCTCCTCCATAGCTGACTGCGAGGCAGTCCCGAGGGAAGGAGGAGACCTCCTGTCTCCCTACAAAACAAACATCCTGTGGGCTTACAAACTGTGCTGGCATTTTTTCCACAAGGTTTGTAGAGCAAGGGAATGCAGAACACATCTAGTAATCTCTCTGGAGGCACAGCACACGCCACCCAAGCCTTCTCCTTTCCCTACATTCCCTCTACTCTTCTTTTCCCCTGGAAGAAACTATGATAAATGGCAGAATAGCACTGCAGATTTAATACTTCCAAATGTTTCTGTCTCTGAGCAGATATGATAGAGCAGCTGCCTCTCTGTTTCAGTATTTTTCCTTAGTGGCCCTCACAGATTCCCTATGCCTGATGGAATATGGATTTAAATATAAAACTGAAGAACCTGTAAACCAGATCTTTCCAAAAATGAAGGAAAGATTCACGTTTTGTTTCAGACCCATTCCTCTAGTGAGATTAGGCTCAGCCTCCCCTGTTACCCACTGCACAGCCCAGCCCACAGACCCTTCTGTAATAATGGCAACTCCTGGTTTTCCTGCTCTTGGCTGATATTTGGAAAGTCCATCTTCTTAGAGCCAGCATGAGGATAAATACTACTTTTCAAACATTGTGTATTTATACACAAAGATGAAGGAGTGCAGAAACTGATCCAGCCCCACTCCCCTGAGCTGGGCCAGTCTCTCCAGCTGTGCTGCCCTATTTCCCCTCCCAGTGAAGCACCTTCCTCCTGCAGTGCTCCCTCCACATGGAAACCAGGAATCACCAGTGCTCCAAATACTGAACACCAAGACTGCTGAATGCCAGCATGAGAACAGGGGCACCCATGGCTCCTGCTGCATTGTCCAGGCTCAAACAGACCCTCACAGTCAACTGCAGTGTAAGATCTTGTTTGAGCACCCCTGATGATGCAGCATCTCCCACTCCTCCAAGAGATGATTCCACAATTTTGGGGCTTTTACCACTGTTTTTTTGTTTTGTTGGTTTGTTTGTGGGTTTTTGGTTGGGTTTTTCTTCAAGTTCGCTCTTACACAGACCTGTAGGTTCTACCTGAGCTCATTCACTGAGTTTATTCCATTTATAACCCCTTAGTGACATGGCAAACATCATCTTTCTCCAGGCAGGTAATCACAGCTGTAGATGGATGGAGTGGAACAGTGGGTATAGCAGAAATTTGAACTTTAGTCCCAAATCTGCCACTAAGTTCTGCCTGAACTTAGACAATAACCTCTGGGAGAGGAAGGGAGAAGAGTAACTAGATTCAAGTGAACTTCAATGACACTTCAGTACTTCTGACAATCTCATTTTTATAGCTTTTGGTTTTGTTTCCTCACTGAAAGAGCAGAAATAGGGAAGTCTGCCTGATTCTGAGCCCTGGGCAGGGAAATCACCAAGCAAGAATCATCAAGGATTTACTGTTATATTCCCTTGTTTTACTAAGCAGCCCCATAGCCTGCTCAGGGAAGGACAGACATATCTGTGGATGATCCGTTTTAGGTCTGAAAACAGTTACAATTTTTCCTGTGAAATGATAATCCTTTTCCTCACCACATCCCATGGGAAACTGCAGCAAGCACCATCAATCAGATTTTTTAACAACGATGGGACAAATAAGAACCACTGGAACAAGCACATAACTAAGAGGCCACTACAAAGCCAGAAATGTGGATAACAGCAAGAACTCTACTGAGTGGTGGTGGATGAGAGGCCATGAGGTGAAAAGAGCAGAAAATAGCCAAGGAAGACAGGGAACAAACAGAATGGAGGCAGCAACTGCAGGTTAATGCATTTGCTCTCCCTAACAGGGTGATCAAAGCCCTGCCTGCTGATCCCAGTGACACTGGGGCAGATCAGTCACTGTGCTGCCCATTTAGGTCTGGCTTAATATGTGCCTAAATGCATTACAAAAATCGCTCTCCAGAAACAGAGCAGTGGGTACAGGCTGCCACTCCTTCCCAGGCTTTAGCTGTAACTAGACATGCTAAAAGAAATAAATTAAGGGGAAAAAAAAAAAAAAAAAAAACCAAAAAACCCA